>CM077148.1:198366657-198420752 GCA_039583875.1 Platanthera guangdongensis
AAAAAACCTCACTATCACATTTACTCATACAATTGTAGAAAAGAGATCTAATACATCTATCATGATTGAAAGCCGGTACCTTTGACGGTGCTTTCTTTGAGATGTGCCACTGACACAAACGGTGTCGAGTATTGGGAAAAACTCTCTCAATAGAAACAGCCATTGCCTGGTCTTGATCCGTAAATATCGTGACGGGTTGTTTTCCCCCAACAAATCTCAAGAAAGTCTCAAACACCAACAAAAAGATTCAATGGTCTCCGTTGCTATGAAGGCCCCGCCTACAAAAATATTCTGCAAATGGTGGTTAACAGCAATAAATGGGGCACATGCCAAGTTGTACTTGTTTAATCGATATGTGGTATCAAATATAATAACATCATCGAAACAATCGTAATCAATTTTGCTACGCCCGTCGATCCAAATAAACTAATCAGCCGGTTCATTTCATCAGTTTGAATATCATAGGAAAACATATTATCCTCTGATTGTCGTTCCTGCAAAATTTTTGACATGGCTAATGGCGTCCCCACTATCTATTAGAGCTTTTCTTTCTCGTTGGACAAAATTATAGGCATCGGTCTTAGAAAACCCTACATTTTCAACACCACCTACTTCATCGACGAGAAAATTGTATGCATCGGTTGTTCTAATACCCACACCGGTCATATTCTTCAGAAGACTAGCTTGGACATTAGATATACTGCGATAAGACCTCAGTAAATGCTTGTCATTTTCTGATGCTAGAGGGTGATTATGTTCCTCGACGAATTTCGTAGCCTTCCAATTCTTCCCTTCTTTATCTGCATTGAAATATATGCAGACTAAACAACCTGTGCGAGTATCCAACCTGCGATATCTTTTTTGATCGTCAATCGTCGGTTTTGATACCTTAACACCGGACTTGGAGCAACAATACCCTCAGCCCTTAATAATCATCGTATGTGTCCAATAAACAATATTCTGCTTTCTAACACTAAAGCCTGTTTTATGAGCATAGTCACAATACACAGCATATGCTTCCTCCTCACTGTGCACAATAGGGAATGTTACGCTTCCTCTCTGCAAATTAAAACATAATTACAGTTGTAATTGAAATAAATACAGTTGTAATTGAAACAAATACAGTTGTAGTTAGAAATCGGGCAAATAGTATTCCAACTGTAATTTGAAGATTCAGCTGGGAAAAATATACATCTTCCCCCTTCTCTGTTCAGATAATAGAATGAAGGTAGAACATTGACAGAGAAGGGAGCTTAAACACTTACATTGCCATAACTATCAACTACTGATTGCTGATACATTTGCTGCATCAAGTAATATGGACTACTTCTGAGTTTTCAAAGGTCCGAGAATACCTACATTTGAAGAAAATCCATGTAAATATTACATCAGAAGTATTAATTTCAATTATAGCTTGCTTACCAACCGGAGGCAGATTAGATTGGAAAAATGAGCTGCCTCAGGAGCTCGAAAGGCCTCAGGGTTCACCGAAACCCTAGATGGCTTCAGCTGCAGCCGACGTCTACAGAGGGAAGGAGGATCTGTGAAACCCTAGTTGTGCGGCGATGGCGGAGGCGAGGATGGAAGAGGCGGGATTTTTCACTTTTTTCTTTCCAAAGGAGAAGAAAGAAAGCGGGTCCCACGTTATTTCCGGTATTTAAATGAGCATAGAAGAACCGTGCATTATGTGCACCTAAAAATTTTCCTAGGACAATGACCCATATAGCGGAGCCCATTACAGTGAGATAAATGCTCTAGTGTTGTTATAAGGCAGTTCTTTTCTTCACCTTTGAATCAGCCATCATATCGGTCAGGCGGCGCGCACACAGAGCTCTATATGCTCACGCACGCCAAAAAAATCTCTCCTACCGGGTACCCCCCAGCAATTCTATGGCACCGGGGGTGGTAAAGTGCAAAATCGCACTTTACTGTGAAATGCTGGCAATTTATTTTGATTTGAGATGTGTGCGGATATTCACTCGAGTTGTTGAATGTCCTCACTTTACTCTTCTAAATCCCAATTCTGTGTAGGGGTGCAAACGAGTCGAGCTCGAGTCGAGCTTGCCAAAATTTCCAAGCTCATGAGCTTTATTTTCTTTATTTTCTTATTATTATTTTTTTAAAAAATGTATAAATAAAAAGCTCGCGAGCTCATGAACAACATTAGATGAGCTCGAGCTCGACAGACTCGAGCTTGAGTCGAGCTTTTTTCGAGCCGGCTCATCGAGCTTTCGAGCCGGCTCAACTCAACTTGCACCCCTAATTCTGTGCGTGGGTAGGCCATGAGCTGAGGCGTGATTTTCTCCCATGCAAAAATATTTTATTCATTATAGTTATTATGATTTAATAAAGAATAAATGAATACAGATAGATATGGTTGTGTCATCCTATTTCTCATTTACTCACACGTGCCATACATTCTAGAAGGAAATATATTTATATAAATAAAATAATTAGAGAAAGAGAGTGAGACGTGAGCGGACTTTACACTTTCCATCGCACCGAAACTCACTCAAAAATGCACCCATCAGAAAGACATTGGCGAAGTGCTCTTAGGGATCAGAGTCAGTGCTGCCGCCACGGGGGGTGGGGGATGGGGGCCACAACAAAATGCGTGTGAAAAGAATCTCAGCCATTTATGATTTATCGAAATTTATGATTTATCGTAAAATTATATTATTGCTAAATGCAAATCATCATTACGACGCTAGATCTACAAGTGCACCCAGGCCATTAGGAAATGAGCGAGATAGAGAGTACGAAAAGCAACCAATGCAGTTGTGGCATTATCCGGCTAGCAGTCAGGGATCATGTTTCGAGATGCAGAATATCCGGCGAGATATTGCCATCAGGGGCGGATCCAGGAATCTTGGCTAGGGGGGGGCCAGTCAGGAAGCCAACTTTTTTTAAAAAAAATATTTAAATACAAAAGATATATAGACAATTTTTCGACAAAATCACAAAATATATCATATATCTTCAATGAGCAAAAAAGTTACAAACAACCACATACATGTTACTTCAATTGTGCACGACGTTTTTTCACTTCATAGAATTCATCTATGATACAATCTTTGTTAATTTTCTCCGCTATTTCTCGCTCAATATATAAAATCATGCAATTAGCAAGAAATTCATCTTCCATCTTATTGCGAAGTCTTGTCTTTACCAGTTTCATAGCAGAGAAAGACCTTTCTGTGGTTGCTGTTGATACCGGAAGAATTAAAATGAGTCTGATAATTTTGTCAATAAGATAGTAGGTTTTCGATTTTTTCGTTTCCACCAATTTTTGATAAAGCTCGGAAATTGTAAGCAAATTCTTGAAGTCCTTGTGGGAAGAAATATCAATCTGATAATGTTGCAACTGAGTCTTCAACACAAAAAATTTCATGCTCGCTGAAATCTTTAGGATAGAAATTCTTTGCAAGGGCACATATATCATCAATATTGAAAGATTTGTATGCATCACTTGGATCTAAAGCCATACTTAGACGAAGTAGTTCCATAGAATTTTCACTGAATCTTGAGTTGAGCTCCTGCAACACACAATCTATTGTGGAGTTGAAAATGTCCACTCGAAAATGATGTTCCACTGTAATGATATCACGTAGACTTCGAAACCGACGATTACTAAATTGAGCATTCATGTCGGGTACTTCGACTTCATTTTTCTCACAAAATATATTCACAACCTTTAAGAACTTTTCCCAGCCAGATTCCCGCAATTTCTGAATCAGAGCTTTTGTTGTCGAAACTAAATTTATAGCATTTAATATATCCTGAGATTGATGTTGCAGTGCTTTGCATAAAACGTCACTGATTCCCAAAACTTCTTTCATCAAATGCAAAATAAATACAAATTCGAATACTCCCATTTTTCTAAACGCTGCTTCTGCATCTCCACGCTGAGCAGATGTCCCTCCATTTTCACTAATATCAAGCAACACAGAGCACGTGGCATTGTACATATTTAAAACACTACAAACAGAGTTTAAATGAGATGACCACCTAGTATCACCATGTCGTTGTAGTGAACCAATTTGATTGGCTCCTGTGCCCGTTTCAATTTCACCTAGAGCAATCATGTGATCGAAGTATTCCTTTTGAGCAGATCACAATTGATCATTACGTTTGGAGGAAGCACCAACAGTATTAACAATATATATTAATTCATTGAAAAAATTATGTACTGTCTTCACTTCTCTTGATGTTGCAACAAGTACTAACTGAAGTTTATGTGCAAAACAGTGAACATAATAAGCTTGTGAACATTCATTAAGGAATAACGTTTTTAGACCTTTCCATTCACCTCGCATGTTACTTGCACCATCATATCCTTGACCACGCATATCCTGAATACTCAAATTATGACGAGAGAGAACTGTTGAAATTTCATTTTTAAGAGTCTGTGCACTTGTCTCAGTAACATGAACAAGATCTAAAAACCTTTCCTGCACAAAGCCATAAATATCCACAAAGCGAATCACGATAGCCATTTGCTCTCTTTTTGACTCATCCCTGGATTCATCGACAATTATGCAATATTTAGAATCACCAATTTCCTTACGAATAATATCTTGCACCATTCTTGACATAACAGAAAGAAGATCCTTTTGAATAAGAGGTGATATATACATAGCATTTCCCGGGGCATTTTCTAATACAATATCATCAACATCCTTGTTATAAGTTCGGAGTAATTTAATCACTTGGACAAAATTACCGCGATTAATTGATTCTTGACTTTCATCATGACCTCGAAATGCAATACCTTGGAATGCACAATATCGCAAAGCATCAATTGAAGTTCCGACCCGCAATCGATTCATGACAATTTGCTTAGAAGATTGTCTTTCCATTACTGTATCTATATGTTGACATTGAGAAATTAAATCTGCACAACCTTGGACTGCAATGTTGTGTGGAGAACAATGATCCTTCCCAATATGAGTTAAAAAAGCACAATTCTTTCCATTGACTTTCTTCCAGTTTCGAAAACCTTCAGTTGTGAACGAGCTTGTCCCAAATCGACCAGGGATCTGTTTATTGAAAATATAGCACGGCAAACAATATGCGGCATCTTTTGCAGGAGAATACTCTAACCATGGGAATCTCTCGAACCAGGAACTTTGAAATCTTCGATGATGTTCGCCAGAGGATGGATACTCTTGAAGCTTGTGTTGATAAGACCCAGCTTTAAGATATGATCGTCGCATTTCATCTTGTTGATTTAGAGGATACTCCCAAATTTGAGGCCGTAATCCAGGATCACGCTCGAAAGCGAGTGAATGGTGGTCAAGTGGGGAATAATCAACATTAACTAACGGAGAATCAACATTAACTTGCTCTGATGATGTAGGTGTGTCGATTTCACTTGAGGATTTCTTATTGAAAAATGAGTGAATTGTTTTTACCTTTTTCATGAAAACCTAATAACGTAATATTGTAGATTAATCACAAAACCATTCCAAAACATAACATAAAAATTGATAATGTACAGAGTAAATTAGCCTGGTGAGCATTTTCCTCAGCGAGCATTCCAGTTGGAAATAAATAATCTTTTAAATCAAGTGAGCATACTGTTATATAAGACTTTGCTCTAAAAAACTATTAAAGACTCAGCTATAAAAGAATCAAGTGATGAGCTGCCACTAAGAACTGAAAAACATGAAAATTCCACTTGGCAAGGAAGAAAAATCTGTTAAGTTACCAGCTTTCGATCAGGAATCAGGAGAAGAGGAGCACCGGCGAGCCTCGATCGGAATCGACTACGACTCGGCGAGACGGGCGGCGACCAGCGAGCCTCGATCGGAATTCCGAAAGGATGGAAAGGGGAGCAGCCAAGCAGGAATCAGGAGAAGAGGAGCAGTCACCGAGATTTAGGGCCGGCTGGAGGCTGGAGCGGATATAAGTATACAGATATATAAACGAATAGACTGCGGTTCTTTCTAAAAACCGCAGTCTATTCTTATATATATTTATATATATATCAATATAAATTCATAAAACATAGACTGCGGTTCTTTCTAAGAACCGCAGTCTATACGTTATATATATATATATATGCGTATACTGTGCGGGCAAACATTAGATGCGGGCGTACGGGCAAGCCATTTTGGGGGTCAAGATGATTTCAAATCGAAAAGTGATCAACATGAAAGTTGTAGATCTCGGCGAGACGAACAACTTTCATGTTGACCACTTTTTAATATGGAGGCGTCTTGGACCTCTATTTAGGCCCCGAAATCGGGGCGGCGGCGGAACTGCTACAGTAAACTGTTCCGCCGCCCCCGATTTCGGGGCCCAATCGAGCACCAAGACGGCTCCATATCAAAAAGTGGTCAACATGAAAGTTGTTCGTATCACCGAGATCTACAACTTTCGTGTTGATTACTTTTCGATTTGAGACCATCTTGACCACCAAAATGGCTTACCCGTACAGCCCATACGTTATACATGCTCGTATAATATCTATTCAGCCCTATATATATATAGGGCTGAATAGACTGCGGTTCTTTCTAAGAACTGCAGTCTATTCAGCCCTATATATATATATATATATATATATATATATATATATATATATATATATATATATATATATGCATAGACTGCGGTTCTTTCTAAGAACCGCAGTCTATGCTTTATATATATATATTATATATATATATATATATATATGTTTTTCGGGGAGAAAGATTGATGGAGACTTTCGTGTCAGCATTAAGCAGTATGAGCAGGTTGATTTTTTTTTTATTTCTTGTCAGTAAAACAAGCTGGCGGGTATCAAAAAGAACCAGAAAACATGATTACACAGCAGAAGTTCTGAATTTTTTTATTTCTTGGGGGGGCCCGGGCCCCCCCGGGCCCCCCTTGTATCCGCCCCTGATTGCCATACTCGCCAAGGTAGCGAATATGACGAAGATACTCGCGAGTATGAAACTCGTCATCGCCAAGGAGGGAGGTGCCCCTTTTGTGACGAGATCTTAGTGGCCCAAGTTTTTGATGGCTTCAGAGAGTACGTCATGAACTACTACTCCAGCAGAGATGACCCGATCAAGCATCTCCAATGGTTCGAAGACGTGTTGTCAATCCGCAACATGACTGACGCTTTCAAGTGCAGGTTTTTCTCCATCACCTTCAAAGAGAATCCGAGAGACTGGTTTCATCAGTTGCCCGAAGGTTCCATCTATTACTTCGAGGACCTACGTAGGGGTCTGATGACGAGATTCGCGACATCCAAGAAAAGAAAAAAAAGGAGACAACCGCTCTCTTCAATTTCCTGCAAGGGCAGCACGAGAGTCTCACCCACTACATCGATCGTTTCAAGGAAGAGGTTCTCGAAGTCGAGGAAGTGTATGGCTTCACCCTGATGCTGGTCTTGAAGTTTGGCCTGAAGCAGGGCCTCTTCAGTCTGGAGATTGGGTCCAAGCCCCCGAGATCTTTCGAGGAGATGATCGAGAGGGAGAAGACGTTCGTGCAGGGAGAGGAGAAAAAATCCTGACTTCTTGGCAAGACTAGATGGGGGAAAACGTGGGACGCAGGGAAAGAGGAGGACCTTTAGAGGTGAGGGTCGGACTAGTGCCAGAGAGGTAGGGAGAGCAGAAAAGAGAAGAGTCGAGGAGAAGGAAAGAGCCCAGGAGGGCGGAAGAGCAGAGGAGGGCGGAAGAGCAGAGGTGGCAGGAGAGATCTCGCAGGGAGGAAGAGAGGAGGCCTGTAGTGGCTCTGGAGAGAAGAAAGCTAAGAAGCACGACGATTCCAATATCCAGTGAATCAGCCCCTGGGAGGCCACCAATAAGGCCCCGGTTCCAAAATCAGGAGAGGAGGTGTTGAAATTTCACAAGATGGGCAGGAGATAGATCTGATACCAAGTAAAAAACTTTCAGAGCTATCAAGTTGTCAACTTGATCAACTGGAAAACGGAAGCAGGCGCGGGAACACTCAACCTATCCGATCTCAAATCAACCAGATGCAAAACAGAAGTGAAAGAATCTTGTACTATAATTAACATCTTTACAATGCAAGACATACATGGTGAGACATGATTCACCGATGTATCCAACGAAGCAGAAAAAAAACAAGGCGAATATAAGTCTGCACGGACTCAAGGAGTAACTGCCGGAACAATTGCTGCACTACGGAGTCCGCTCAGTCCGCCTAGTCGCCAGACCTCAACCAGGCCGCGCGTACTGCCCGTTATTCCAATGCAAGCTCTACTCACTGATCTGCAAGTCGCCTAACCGCGAGGTCACCTAGCTGCCAGACCGCGCGATCTGCTGCTGCCGAACTGGACAGGCCGCTAGAAGTGAACAGCTTATTGAACCAGGAAATTAGTTGCAGAAGAGAGACCGCCTAGCCGCAACCCGCAACTTGCTGTTAACCACTAGTTACTGTCCGCAGAGTCTGTACTGTCCCTGACCGAACTCAGAACCAAGTCCCTAGCTTTTCAGCGCTATCCGCATAATATGCACAGCACAAACCGGTCAACCTCTTCAAACCGCGCAGATACAAGTTCGCAACAACTATCCACGAGTTCACTTACTATTCATTCGTCCTATCTGTTGATGTGATGGGGGTCCTTTTATAGGCACGATGAAGACTGTAGTCACCGCCCTAGCCGATAGGATCACCACCCCATCTCACGGCAAGCACCAAGTGTATCTGCAGGCCGCAGATACACATACAGTCCGCCGCGACCTGTGCGAGATAGCCAAACCGCCAACAACATCATCAAGGCCGGACAACAATCCTATCCGGCTTGTCGCCAAAGGCCAAGCCAAGGACAAGCCACCACCAGCAAACTCTGCGGCTTTAGCTCCTGTCCGCATGCCAGCGGACACAGCTCCAGTCCGCTGGCCCTGCGGACACAACTCCAGTCAGCGCACTCCGAGCCCGCAGCCAAAGAACAAGCTGACAGTTGTCAGACTCGGCGGACAAGCAATACAGTTCGCACGCCCAAACAGACACCACTCCAGTCCGCACTCATCAAGCTCGCAATCAAACCACAAGGCAACTGCTGCCGAGTTTGGCGGACTGAGAAGCAGACCGCACTTAACCGCGTGTCCTTCTCGGACTGAGCTAACATGGACTTTGTTCAGAACTAAGTCCACACCACCGGTCAAAAGGGCCAGTCCGCACTTACTGGCGGACACAGACACCAGTCAGCCTGCCCCGGTGAACTCCATCACCTGTCTGCTCTAACCGGCGAACTCTTCGACTTCCGATAGCCTCACCATCAGATCTAGACCAAGGCATCTTCCATGCCGGTCTGTCGAGCTCCGATTTAGTCCGCGCCTTGCCGGACTCCGCGGATACAGAAGCTATTCGCCCGTTTACCATCTGGGAACAAACTGCCTGCCGAGCATAAGCCGGCCTGGCTAGCCGCCACCTCTGTCTACACAGACCGCGCGAACAGACCACCTAGGCCGCCAAGGAACAAGCCGACTACAATAGCTCCGTCGACCTGGCTAACCACCAGTCCTGTCTGCATAGACCGCGCGGATAGGTTGCCCAAGTCACCCAGGTTGTCCAATCACCCACTTTCGCTTCACCATTTTCAACACTCCCACTTGAAGTGAAAAGTGGTGAACAACCCCAGCAGTTCCTGTAACCTTGCACATGGTCCCTCCGATAGCGCCATCGAGAAGATGTCTGAGACATAGTCCTCGTCCCGCATATCCTGGACCATAAGGGATCCCTCCAATATCTCCCAAAAGGAGCCATGCTTCCTTATGCCTTCTTCTTCAGCTTCGACCTCCACTTGCACGTCATAGGAGTATCGCCAACGACCTTGGGCTCAAGATCCCAAGCCCCGTCTCCTCTGAGGGTAGTCACCTCCTCAACCTTGGTGTCATCCACCTCCTTGAGTCCAGTGGTTTCATCACAGCTAGAAGGTACTCGCTCGACCTGAGGGCCTACAAGGAAACATGAGACCAAGTTCATCGAGTTTCCTCCGCAATATCGAGTTGGTGAGTTGGCGATCCTCTTCGACCTCTGAAGAGCCTGATCATGGCTAACCACCTCCGCTGCTCCTTCCGAACCAGCTCCGTTCCCAGGCAAACCCAGAATAATGCTCCACTTACTTCCTGAACAAGAAGCCATCGCACTGGAACCAGAAGCACCTGGAGCATCGTTCCACCTCCTTCCTGAACCAGAAGCCTCCGCTCTTGAACTAGAATAGCCTGGAACATCGCTCCCCTTACTTCCTGAAATAGAAGCCTCCGTACTGGAACCAGAAGCACTAGAGCAACGCTCTCCCTACTTCCTGAACCAGACACCTTTGCCCCGGAGCTAGAACACCCTGGAGCTCCTGGTGACACGCGCAGCTCCATCTAAACCTCAGCAGCAGCCTCCTTCAGCCCACTGTCTGACCTGCTCTCCTTTAGCTCCACACATGAGCTACCCCAATACGATGTCAGCTCATCGAAGACAACATCGCTCGACATGATGAACCTCTTCGTCGCAGGATCCATACACCTTCATCTCCTTTTCTGCTCATCATACCCAACAAAGACTATCTTCGTCTTGAGAGCACCCAGAGCGTGTACGTAACAGGTAGAACCAAACACCTATAGGTGCTTCACGTTGGGCTTCACCCCGAACATCAGCTCAACCGAAATCTTTATGATAATCAGACTCAGAGGCATCTGATTGATGATATGAGCCGCGCAGGCCATCCCTTCCACCCAAAAGGCCTTAGGAATGCCTTTGCACTGAACCCAACACTTGCAGGTCTCCATCAAAAGACAGATCATCTGATCTACAACACCACCTTGTTGTGAAGTACGTCCATGAGAGAGCTCCCTTCTAGATCCCATGTTTCCTGCAAAAGTCCGAGAACACGGTTGAGTCGAACTCATCACTGTTGCCCGTCCTCAGCTTCTTGATCCGCAGGCCAAGCTGGCCCTCCACAAGCTTCTTGAACTCCAAAAACAAGCGGAATATTTTCGACTTCTCCTTCATGAAGTATACCCAAGTATACCTCGAATAGTCATTAACCAAAATCAGCATGTACCTGCTGCCTCCAAGACTAGCGGTGATGGTTGGTCTCACCAGATCACAATGGACAACCTCCAAAGGTGCTTTGCATATGGACCACATCTTATCAAACGTAAAGAGATAAGATTCACCATGTTGACATCCCGCACAAGCTTGACCATCGCTGTAGGATGACAATCTAAGCAAGCCTCTCACGAGACTCCTTATCGCCATTGCTTTCAGCTTGTCCATCCCCACATGCCCCAGTCTTTCATGTCAGATAGCTGCACTATCACTGGCTTTCATTCGATCAGCATCAGAACTTGTTGATGACTCAAACAAGTTCTTCTCCTTACTCCTAACACGAGCAATGTTCACCGAGTGCAAGATATACTTACACTCCTTCCCGAGGTGACCGAGATGCTAACATCTAAAGCACCTTAGTCCTTCCTTACTCTTCCCATCATGCCTAAGAGAAACACTCCTCTCTTACTGATATGAAGTAGAAGGACCAGCCTCCGCAGCCAACTTCACCTCCTTGTTAAACAACCCATCAAGGGAAGTCCAAACCTCCGCAGTTGACCGACATCCGCTGATGTGGTCCAAGAGCTCCGATGAGATAACCTACTTGAGAACACCTTCCACTTTCGCGTTTGTCTTCTTCCAAGCTCTCATCGCTTCAACATTGCCAGCAGTAACCTCTTGTCTTTCTGCTCCGCAAACCACCTCCCAAAGGTCCTCGCACAGAAGATAGCTTTTCGTACATGACTTCCACTTATCAAAGTTATTCCATGTAAGAAGCTCCATTGCAAGATCACTTGCCAAATCACCTTCCATTGCACTTATCCATGGTTCACTTAGACTCACAGAAGCACTGAAGCAAACTTTCGATTGATCCACTCCACAAGCCTCTCTTCCCTCTGATACCATGTTGAAAATTTGATATAGCGGAAGACGGGAAACCAGGCGCAGGAATACTCAACCTATCCGAGCCTAAATAAACCAAATACAAAACAGAAGAGCAAGAATCTTATACTTTAATCAACTTCTTTACACTGCGAGACATACATGGTGAGACATGATTCGCCGATGTATCCAATAAAGCATGAAAAAAATACATGGCAAATATCAGTCCGCGCGGACTCAAGGAGTAACTGTCGGAATAACTATTGTACTACGGAGTCCGCTCAGTCTGCTTAGTTGCCAGACCGCAACCAGGCCGCGCGGACTGCCCGTTATTAAAATGCAAGCTCTACTCGCCAATCAGCAAGCTGCCTAACCGCGAGGTCGCCTAGCAGCCAGACCGCACGATCTGCTGCTGCTGAACTGAACAGGCCGCCAGAAGCGGACAGCTTATTGAACCGGGAAACTAGTTGTAGGAGAGAGACCGCCTATCGGCAACCTACGACCTGAAAGGAATAGGCGGATACTAGTAGGAGAGTAGATGAGGCAAGAAAAGAGGCGAGTAGAGGAGGACAGCTTTTTCTACAACTAATTTCTGACTGCTTTTTCTACAACTAGTAGATAAGAGGAGGACATCTTTTTCTGCAGCTTTCCTCCTCAACCTGGACAACTTTTTCTGCAACTAGTAGAAAAGAGGCGATGACCTGAAAGGAGGCAAACCGGTCAACCTCTTCAAATGGCCACCACCAGGAGAGGAGGCAAGGAAAAACTCAGAAAGAGGCGATGATCTTTGTCTGACAACGGAATAGGCGTCGCAAGAGGGTTTAGCCAGTAAGGAACCAGGCGGCAGAGATTCCACTTTACTGTGATTTGCATCAAGTAGAGGGGCACGATACTATGGTCTACCCAGACTTTTGGGAGGCAAGGAGGAGGTTGGAGGTAGGTGCACCAGAGAGGGAGCAACCGAGGCAGGAGGTCCTCGCAGGACCGATAGCATTTCAAGCTCCGAGGAGGAGAAGTAACAAGGACTGGGTCGACTTGGGAGGATGCAGGGAAGTGGTCTACAACCCAGGAGGTGGGCAGGTAGGGGTAATCAACAGAGGAGTCAGCTTTGGAGATTCCTGCAATGGGAGTCTCCATCAGATTTACCGTAAGAGCGCCACCTCGTCCTCTCAAACGCCACCGCCGTTGGTGGAGATCACTTTTTCTGAGGAAAACATGTTGGGGAATGAGAACCCCTTTCGTGACGCCCTCGTCATCCAAGCCGCTATCAAGGACTTCACAGTTGATCGAATCCTGGAAGATAACAAGAGTTCGGTAAATATAATTTTCAAGAGGACCTTCGTCAGGCTGCAGGTGGAAGTGTCCAGGATCCTAGTTGCGGATGGACACCTCTTTGGCTTCTCTAGAGAGAAGAAAGAGGTGGAGGGAGGAGCTGATCTTCTAGTAACACTTGGTGGTACCTCAATCCAATACATGTTCGTCATCATCGACGCATCAAGCTGTTATAATACCACCTTCGTAAGACCCCTCATTAACTACTTCAAGGCGGTTCCATCGTCGTACCATCAGTGCCTGAAGTACTGTCGGGGGGGGGGATGTCCAAGTGTGTGTCAGTGGCGATCTGAAGGCTGCCAAGGGGTGTTATTTAAACGACGTCAGCACCATAAGTTGGACAAAAGATGCGGAGAGGATGGAGAAGGTTCTAGAGAAGGAAAAATGGCTGAGAGCTGTTGAGGAGCTGGAAGTACTGGAGGTGATCTCCAGGAGAGAAGAGCCTGAGTTGTTAAAGATCGGAGGGTCCCTGACGCTGGAAGGGAAGATGGAGAAGCTCGTATGTACGCAAGAGAATGTGGACATTTTCGCTTGGAGTGCAGTGGAGATGCCAGGAATTGATGCAAAGGTTGTCTGCCATCACCTCTACCTGGATCTCAAAGTTGCCCATGTCCGTCAGAAGCAGAGGTAAAACTTCGTCGTACTGACCGAACCTATCCGGGAAGAAGTGAAGAAGCTATCGGAGGTAGGTTTTGTTTTGGAGATCCAGTATCCAGTTTGGGTCTCCAATGTTGTAATGGTTAAGAAAGCCTCAGGGGGCTGGATACTATGTATAGACTTTTCAAGGTTGAATAAAGCTTGCCCGAAGGATTGCTACCCTTGCCTCAAATCGACGCGCCGGTTGATTCAGGGATCGAGTTTCCTGTGATGAGATTCCTTGATGCTTTTTCAGGATATCACCAGATCCGGATGCACCCCCTCCAACTGCAGCGATGTCCCCTTCATAACTAGTGGCGGTTGTTACAGCAACAAGCTGATGCCCTTTGGGCATAAGAATGCGGAAGCGACCAACCAAAAAATGATGGATCAAGTCTTCAAAGAGCAAAAGAGGCGGAATCTAGAAGTGTACGTTGATGACTACCTAGTCAAGAACAAGAACATCACATAACACACTAAGGATCTAGTGGAGACCTTCGCAACTCTGCGAAAGTACAAGAAGCGACTCAACCCGATAAAGTGCATTTTCGTAGCAGGAAGAGGAAGTTCTTAGGTCACCTCCTCACTCCGAGGTGGTTGGAGCCTAACCCCGATAAAGTAAAATCCATTACGGAGATGGTGTCCTCAAAGAATTCTAAAGAAATCTAAAGGCTAGCCGGAAGGCTGACAGGTATTAACTGCTTCCTTTCTAATAGAGGAGAGAAGTACTCTCCATTTTTCTAAACTCTCTAAGGCAACCAAAACTTTGAGTGGATCACAGAGTGTGAGGAGGCTTTTAGAAAGCTCAAACAACAACTAACTCAAGCTCTTATACTTCAAGACTCACAAGAAGGTGAAGATCTCCTCCTCTATTTAGGAGTGAGAGTGGAGGCAGACAGCTTTGTGCTCGTCAGAGAAGAGGGAAAGAAGCAGCTCTCCATCTACTATGTGAGTAGAGTGCTGAGGCAAGAAGAGGCAAGATATCCTATCACGAAAAAACTAATTTTCTCCTTAGTAGTTTTGTCTCGAATGCTCTGCCCATATTTTCAGACTCACTACATCAAGGTGGTCTCTAATCATCCACTACAAAGTATCTTGGATGGAGTGAAACATTCATGAAGGTTGAAAAAATGGGCGGTAGAGCTCGACGAGTTTGACATTTCCTATTCAACAACAGTGGTGATCAAGGACCAGGACAGTTGTTGATGTAACACCCTAAATCCCAGTTTAGGTTTAGGTTGGGTGACACGGCCTGGGACACGGGCGTGTCCTGCTCGGGTTGAGCAGCTTGTCGCGTGCTCGACGAGATGCACTTGAGAAGTTTTCGAGAGGACACACACCCTGTGACACATGCATGTCCAGGGGCGTGTCTGAGGCGTGTTCGACGAATTTCACTCGAGTAGCCGCGCTCGACGAAATCTCGAGAGAAGTGGCACACGGCCTGTGACACGAGCGTGTCACATGGTCGTGTCCTGCTCTATGTCTGCTCGAGTGAGTGTCTCAAGTAGGTCTTCAATGTCTCGAGTACGGGGTGACACGGGCGTGTCAGCCATATGACACGAGCGTGTCATGTCCAACTACTCGAGTAGTTGTCTCGAGTAGGTCTCGAGTGGGTCTCGAGAGCCTGACACGGGCGTGTCAGCTAGGTGACATGGGCGTATCAGCCATGTGACACGTGCGTGTCACATGGCCGTGTACTATTTTGGATAAGGAGGTTCGTACACCGCTTAAGGGACACGACCCGTGACACGGGCGTGACACGGGCGTGTCACAGGGCGTGTCAGGCCAAAAATGGATATTTCTGGTAGATCGAGGCTGTTCATTTCCCTGATCTGGGATCCAAGGGTCCAGACCCTTCTCTACTGTTATAAGGCCGAGAATGAAGGGATAACCTTCATTCTTCTTTAGCCATTCTCTTTCTAAAAGCAAGCTAGAGAGAAGGGAGAGCAAGGAGGAAGAAGGAGAAGGATCGGCTGCCGGAGGAACGTTAGCATGCCGAATCTAGATCCGAGTGCGGTTTCATGGAGGCAAGGCCATGGCGGTGATTTCCATCCAGCTAGATCACGGCGCCGAAGCGATCGTCGAGGGTAATGATCTCCTTCTTGGACAACAAAATCCTTTCTTTATGCATATGTATGGAATCCTCCATCAAGAGGTGGAAAGCGTAAGTGATTCCAAGTTGAGTCTGCATCTAGAGCCGGAAGTGTGTAGTACGACATAGGCATGCTGTGTGAAGCCCATCTGGATGGTTAGTCTGGATTGGTGATGTTTAGATTATGAACCGGAGAAGACTCCGTGGATTGTATGGATGCATGTGAATTGTGAATGTGTTGTGGGCTCTGCGTGAGCTATATGCTGATCTTGGATGCTTTGTGTAAGCTCCTTGTGGTGTGAGCGCTGCGAGCGTTATAGCTGCGGCTAATCAGGAGAGAAAGCCGACCTGCGTCCAGTAGTGCGCTACTGACGGTTTGAGCACGGGAAAATGCTGACCTACCCCTGGTTGTTTTGGGAGATTGATTGGTGGCAACACTTGGGGGGACGTGGGACAGACCCGGCTTGCTGCACCACAGTGGTGGGTCGATCTAAATGCTCAAGTTTGTCGTGAGGTTCTCACCTCTGAGTGGTTTGGGCAGAATGCTCCCAGCATGCGCATTGGGGTGACTAGGACCGGCCAGCCAACACATTAATAACCTCTGATCGGTGGTGGTGCCACGGAGTCCGACCCACCGTAAGGTGCCCTGAGTGCACGGAGCGTCTGGCGGAAGCCGGCGTTTGTGATACTGCTGTGATCCTTGTTATGATAGTTAGATGCTATGACAATGCATACAGGGAAGGAACCACTGCCCCGGGTAAGGGGTAGGGTCGTTATAATTTATCAGTTAATGTTGACCATTGTTTTGTTTACCGCTCTTGGGATGGATGTCTAATTGCAGGTGCTGATGAGTTGAATTGAATCGAGCGAAATGAAGTCTTACTACTTAAAGGCCCTTGAAGGCCGTGCGAAAAATTCTTGGATTTCATGTGTTGCCGGCCTGCTTGCCGATGTATGAAGCTGTATATTTGTAAAGAGCAACTTGGAAGGCCTTAAGGCCATGAGCATGTGTGTGTGTTGTATACATTCCTGGATTATGTATAAATGTGGAGTATATATATATAGTAGATATTCATGCAGTTGAGTTCTTACAACTTAAAAATGATGCGCTAGAATGCTATGTGGTAGGATACGAGTGAGATGTGATTTTGATATCCCCACGTGACTCCGCCGTTTGTCTATGAAATATGACGTGGGGTCCCGGCCGGACGCACCGTTATATTCCACATGACAGATGGAGGCATTACAGTTGAAGCCAGAGAAATTTCCCATTCCAAAAATCAGATCAAGGAAGCCTAAGGCTACTTGCTTCGCAGTAAGACTAAACAGCTAAGTGGACTAGAATGAAGAAGAAGCCGATAAACAGGACCTCAGATGCTTCGGCAGGAAGGTACCACTATGTACCCAGATGCTTGGAAGAAGCAACCCCTCCATAACCAGAATTGACCTAGCAAGGTACGAGGGAGACTAGCTGTTAACTAAGTCACGTGGTCGTGACCTGGTCTCTAAGGAAAAGAAATTCAAAGGTTCAGTTGATGTCCAAGAAGTAGAACTCGTGATATCCTTGTAGGGGATTTCAAGTGTCTCTCTTCGTACCCCTAGGGTCCTATTTATAGGAAAATCTTGGGGAAGGGGTGAGTCTTATTTATAACCCACCCCCTGGCGACTTCCTGGGAGAGCTCGCACGGCTGGGCGATTATCGCACCTAGTCGCCTACCTGGCGAGTATGCGAGGGGAGCTCGTCATACTCACCCAGGACTTCCACTACGCGGCACGTTGGCTCTAACCTCTGTCTTGACTTTCTGACTTTGACCTTTGCTGACCTGGCCCTGGTGGGCCCTCTCCTCGATGAATATGAGTTGTACACAATCCCCGCTCTTTTCGAGCGACGTAGAAACTCGGAAAGAAACATCCAACTCGTATTTGGCGAGCTGCAATATCGAGTATCTGGCTTACTCGCCTTTGAACTGGGCTCGCTGAACTCTATAAATAGGGAGGGGGCAGGTCTTTTAGGCACGCCATTTTGAGCTCGCACACGATGTCGAAGGCCGCCGAGAAAGCCCATCAAGAGAGCTTGGTCGCGCTGTCCGGCTTTCTCGAACTAGTCCCCTCAAGGCCAAGAGGTCGCGGGAAGGTGAGGTCGCAGCAGATCTGTCTCCCGCAAATAAGAAGAAAATAAAGAAACTAAAAAAGTAGCTCGCCTCCAAAGCCGACGACCCATCTCCGCCGGTGAAGAAAGTCACTTCCTCGGCAAAGAAAGTTGCACCCCCTGCCGACCAGCCTGAACCTTCGACTAGCACCCAACAGCTTTTCGAGGATCTCGGACTGGGTGACCTCCCTGGCACCTCGCAGGTATCCCCGTCGGGCACTTCCGTTTCGGAGGTCGCCGGGCCGCTGCCCCAATCACAGGCAGATCTTGCTGCCTCGCAAGGTTACAAACTTGTCAATATTCATGGAAGCTCGATGACGTTCATGTCCCTTTGTCTAACATCTTTGTATTTGTAGCTCCCTCAGTGACTACTTCGGGCGATATTTTAGACATTGTCCTGCTGCGGGGAGTTCCACTGGGCACTCTTCTGGCTCGGCCTCCACCCCGGATCACACACTCTGTCTGGATCAACCTCGGCTCTGAGGGGTTGGAGAAGGGAGCTCCTTTGGCGGCCAAGGGAGGTCCTTCCCCCGATACTCCGACGCCGCTGACGGCGAGCATCCAAGCATCATCGCCCTATCTCCTGGCCAAGGTGACTCTGTCGATGGCGAGCACTGCATTTCCGCCGCCTCCTCCATCTTCAAATCTGCAGAAGTCGAAAAGCGCGCCCGCGGTGCCACCTCCTCTAGCGAGCTCTTGCAAACCGGCGGGGAGCACTCCATTTTTGTCGCTGTCGCCTCTGCCTTCGAATGGAGAACCACACCCCGAGCTCTGCCCGGAGATCGTAGCTCCTCGTCACGCACCAGAGAGCTCGACGTGAGATCCGGAAAGGCGGCGCCCCAACTATTTCCCGCCGAGGTATGGAGGGCGCTATCATGGAGGTTGTGGACAGGGGCAACCCTCCGAGCATCTTGGCGGCTCGTCCTCGGGCCTGCGAGAAACAGCTCGCCGCAGCCTTTCTCCTCGGCGATCACGCTCTCCTCGGCAAGGTAGCTTCCACCGCTGCTGATCTGATCTGACCGTTGTTGCCGACTGCTAACTGTTCTGGCGACTTTCCTTTGTTTTGACAGGTCTCCCGTCCACTCCCTGAGGTGCCTTCATTGAGGCGTTAGGCCTGTCTGGAGACGAGTACCGCTGTGCCGCTGCTCGCGCATATGTCGAGTTGGAGGCCATTTCAACCAGCTCGCCATCTGCGAGCCTCATCGCCGGATCTCGACACTGGAGGTGAGAATGACAAAGATGGAAGAGTTGCGGGAAAGACTGGCGGCGTATGAGGCCCGCTTCCACATGATCCAAGAGGTGGAGCGGCGCCAGTTGATGACAGACCATTGCGTCCAGCTCTTCGGCGAGGACCTAGCTGGCATGCGCGCGAGCATGGGGTCTGCATGATGGCTAGCGAGGATATAGGAGCAGTTACGGCAGGGCGACGATGCGATTGCATTTGCCACCGAACACTTCTGACGACCTCGCGAGATGGGCTGGGTCGGGCGGCATCCCCATCTTCCGGAGTGAGGGCCTCCTAGAACTTAAGATTTTTTTCTTCTTTTCATTTGAACTCGCACTTGGCGATTATGTAAAGAACTATTTGTTTGTGATGAGCGAGTTTGCATCTCGTGTTGATTATGCCGAATTTTTTTGTTAATGTCGTCTGCTTTGTTTTCTTTGTAATGCCTTGGTTTTTGTGCAGGTTCTGGCGAGCTAGCAAGTTTATTGATAGCTTTTTGCGAGATAGAGCCTGTGTCTAGGATAGATCTAAAGGTTATGACGTGCCTTAGGTGGATACTTGCCCAAGCAGGAAATACACCCCCCCGACCTTTGCCAATAAATAGAATGGGTAGGTGAGACTTAAGTACGTTGTTGCAATTTCAGACTTTTGCTCGCGAGTAACTGCCCTTGCTCGCGTCTTCCTCTTCTTTCTCTCCCTACTCACACTTTCTTTCCCGCACTCCCAACTTGCTCAGGATGGTTGGAGATGACGCCAATGCTCGCCGACAGGCACACACCATCAACTTCACTTAAGCGGTCTTCAAGAAATCTGCAGCCTCTGAGCAAGATCTAGAAGAGTTCAAATAACGACATCTTCTAGAGGGATACTCAGCCAGGCTCCTCGCTCGGAACAAGCGACTAAACACCTACATAGAAGGTGGTAGTCCTGTCCCTTCGCCACTTTGAAGTTGACCGATGACTTCCCTTGTGGCCCGAATATCCCCAAATTCTGCGATATTTTGGCATCGTGCCCGCCCAGATAAACCCCAATGGGGTGGCGATCATCATGGGCTTCCTCTGCTTCCTTCGGGAAGAGAGGATCGCATTTGACCTCTCTGTCTTCTGGAAGGTCTTTGCCTTTCCCGCGACCTCGGAGGGGGTCATCTTCTTCAGCAGCCACGTCTGCACGCTGGTAGGGACGACAAACAAGGTCCATCGATGGAGCGAGTTCTTGGTCGCTGTCAATGGCAACTTCGAAGGCATGCTGGGAAGGTCGCATCAGCCTGCCGACACCGCCTTCCTCCCGCCAATTTTTGGAATGCGCGCGCGAGAAGTTGGTTAAAGCTTTTCGCGGATGCCGATTCGACGTCATCCATTGGTGCATCAACGTCAATGTTCTTGACGAGGTCCTCTCCTGTGAAGGTATGATTTTGCGAGGTTCTGACCTACTCGTCAAGATGTCGTCGGACTGGTTGAATACTGCTGACTATTCTTCAATTTGTAGAGGCCCGCGAGCTCCCGCAGAAGCCGCTGCCTCCGGCAAAAGAAGTTGCATCCTCGCGTCAGGAGACCTCGACCTACCCTGCCGAGGTCGAGGAGATCTCACCTCCTGCGGTCCGCCCGCTCGCCGACGGCAAAGGTGGTGTGCGCAAGGGCAATCTCACTAAAGGGAAGGGCAAATCCAAGTCTCCCGATCATGCGAGCAAGTGCGCAAGGGTTTCCCGACAGCTGTTCGATGAGGAGTCGTCGGCCGAGGTCGGGGCGCCTTATTGCCACATGAACTTCAACCTTGGGCGAGACGACAGGGACGAATATGGGTGTCCGCTGGTGTCCTGGTCGGCGGATGAGCAGCAGGTGTCATTGAGCACCAACCTCCACTCTTGGTCAGAGGATTGAGAAGACAAGGGGAAGGCCTTCGACGTCCTTCATGCCTTATATGGGCGAGCTGACGCCGAGTCAATGCTGGAGCTGAGCCCGGAGGTGCTCGCCCATCAGACTTCTCGCTCCATGCTGTGAGCTGCCGAGCTAGGGTACTACACGATGAGGAAGCTGCTCGAAACGCAAGAGGCGTTGAAGGTCGTCACCCAGAAGGCGATCAAGCTGGGGATGGAATCCGCCCGCTGCAAGGATTATGAGGTTAGTCGCCTCCTCGACGTGACTTAGTTGTCTTGATACTTGATAACTTCTCTGACTTTTGGCTGACTTATCCTCGCAGGTCACCGAGATCGAGATGACGAAGAAGTTCTCCGAGATCGATCTAGAACTCGCCAACACCAAGGTCGAGCTGGAGACTTCTCAAATCCGATCTGTCGAGCTAGCAACTCGCCTGGAGGCATTTGAAGATTGCCTGGGTCCTTCTAGTTCCCGCCCACCCGAGCCGCGGGAGGCGGTGTCCTCGAACGGGGTGGGCAAGAAAATCAGGATGCACGGGGATGAGATGCCCGCTATCCGTTACGGGATAGCGCGAGCATCTAGGGAAGCCGTCCTCGCCAAGCTGAGGATGGACGGCTTCCTCGGGGCAGAAGCCAACCATTTGACGGTTATGTACCTCATCCACTTCATTCTTGCCGAGGATTCACATTCTCCTGATCGGGTCTTGTCCTCAGTTTCTAGCTCCAGCGGTGGCGACAGCAACTGCAGCAGTGGAGAGAGCAGTGGCAGCAACGACGATGAAGATGACGGCGAGGACGTTGCCGAGGATGAGGAAGATGTCACCATCCGGGATGATGAGTACATGCCTGACACTCGCGACGACGAGTCGTAGCCGGCTGGCGACCTCCTGCGTCCGCACATGTACAGATTTTGTAAACATGAATTTGTAATTTTGTAATCATTGTTTAGAAATATATATAAAATTTTTGTGTTACTCGCTTCTATGTATGATCGTCTGTTTTATGATGTTTGTTAAACTCGTAGTCGCGGAGAGATTGAGAGCTCGACATACGCTTACCCACATGCATATGTCATTTATACTCGTGCCATCGTTGTTCGCACGTAAATACTCACGCAACCACTTACCCGCACATCGTTGCTCGCGCTTGTTCTTACTCGCATACTCACCCAAGTATATTCGCACCTGCATAATCGCCTATCTCACAAGAGCTTAGCTCAATTGAGTCGGATATTGTTGACGACACTCAGCCGTAACCGAGCTCAACTGGTGGTGGGAAGTAGTCGACACCCAGCTGGAGCCAAGCTCAACTGTTGGTGGGAAGTAGTCGACACCCAGAAGGAGCCAAGCTCAACTGGTGGTGGGAAGTAGTTGACACCCAACAGGAGGCAAGCTCAACTGATGGTGGGAAGTAGTCGATACCTAGCAGGAGCCAAGCTCAAAAGGTGATGGGAAGTAGCCGACACCCAACAGGAGACAAGCTCAACTAGTGGTGGGAAGTAGCCGACACCCAACAGGAGCCATGCTCAACTGGTGGTGGGAAGTAGCCGACACCCAGCAGGAGTCAAACTCAACTGGTGGTCAGAAGTAGCCGACACCCAGCAGGAGCCAAACCCAACTGGTGGTGGGAAGTAGTCGACACCAGTACCTTCTTTACCTCCAACGGCGCGCAACCATTCTCCAACTCGGACTTCAGCCCGGACTCCATTCGACAGAATCATGAAACATCACGGTCATGCTCCTTCCTTGAGGAGGAAAGCAAGCACTTCATTGATCTAAGCTTCTCCTCAAGGTCCAAATACCCGTCCTTCAGGCTCACATAGTGGTCGTTCTAAGTAACGACAGTCCGGGCCTGAGTCTCAACCTGTACAAAGGAAAAAAGAGAATTAGCCTCGTAAGATGGATAGCAAAAATTTCACACAAATAAGAGTACTTAGCACGCCGCCGCCAGACGCCTCCTCTGCAAAAGGAACCTGAAGAGCTGGGCGCTCAAGCACCTGAACCTCAGGGGTGGTATCATCTCGAGCAACTAGAGGAGCCGCCCTATCCAAGCGGTTAGAAGAAGCTGCGTTGGTTTTCCTCTTACGGCTTCCACTAGAAGGTGCATCAACACTTTGCAAAGAATACAAGGAAATGCCGCACTGTAGCAAGCGCTTCTCCTCTACAAAAGAGAAAATGCTGAACAGACGATTGACCAACTCACGGAGCTCCGAAAATCCCAACAATGGGGAAAACTTCAGCTCCTTCCCCTTCTGGCAGCAAAAACGATCGGGGAGCGAATTTCACACCTCCGGTAAGCCCCAAGGATTCTTGATGTATCCGAAAAGGGTGTTACCATGACGACAGTCTATTCGAGCCTCAAAATCCAGCCAACTCTTGTTGCTATGAATCTTCACACGCTCCCCACCATCGAAGCGGACATCACACAACTCTCGGAAGCACTCCAAAGAAAGTCTCCTGCCATGCTCGCAGAAGAAGACAACCATGTCCATAAGACGCACTACTCCAAATGAGGTAAACTAGGAGATCAGCACCCCACAAAATTTCAAGATCTCAATCACTTTCTCGCAAGGCGGGAACCGGAAGCCAGACCTCAAAGTACTCTCGCAGACCGTAAGCCATCCTCGGGGGGGGGGGGGGGGGATATTGCACTCTCTTCTCGACATGCAGAATTTTCACTTCTAAATCTGCAGGCAACCCGAGTTTCTTTCTCCAAATAACGACTTGGTCCTCGGTAAGAGAGGAGCGCAAACGCATTGGTCTCGCGTTACGCTTCAAGACCTATCACCAGAAAGGAAAAATCAGACGCAACATGAAAAGCACGCCTAACACCGTAAAATTAAAGGGTAGGCCCCCTTGATGCGAGCCAAGGTGCGCCTCCGAGAATGCACACGCGCAAGGCATAATACCTACGGGCCCCGTTAAATAGAGCGCGCCCGCACAAGCACATTAGCAAGCACACAATCTGGCCCGCACGCGCCCCCGCGCGGCCCGACGCACGCGCGCATCCTAGCACGGCGAACGCACGGGCGGTCCGGAGCGCAGCGCGCATGGGCGCACTGCGATCGCACAGTGCGCGCACATAACTTTTTCTGCATGCCTTCTCGCTTCCCCGCTTAGTGGTCGTCGCCCCGCCGCCCGACCGTGGATGCGCCTGGAGCCCCCTTTTTTTGGCGCGCTGGCTCTTCCTCTTGTCGGTCCCTCAGAAATTTTTTAACAAATCATTACCTGGGCACGTCGGGCACCGCTCTGCGATATTTCTGGCCTTTTGCCGGTCGCCGTCATCGTCGAACAGAATGAGGGAAAATCCTTGTTTTCTCGCTCGTGTTGTAACAACCCCATCCGTTCATATGGTATATACTAGAAGGTCCGGCCGGGGCCCCACATCATATATCACAAAACAGACGGTGAAGGTACGGGATGATACCAGAGTAGTGCAGCACACCTATCACAAAGTATTATAGCAGAAGTCAATAGTATCACTTGAACTCCCCTCTTGAATGTCCAACACATAAAACACCATATTTTATAGCATATAGGAATGTCTTACAACATGTCCAAAAGTTGGCCTTATGGCCTTACATGTCTTTCAAATAGTGGCCTAAAAAGATTGGCGCGCAGGCCGGCCACAATAAAAGAAAAACATAACAAGCATCATAAGCCTTCGAGGGCTAGCATCAGCAACAACAACAGCAGCAGGGACATCAACCTTTATGCGTCCCGCTTGGCTCTCCAGCACCTGTACATGGACAATCCACCCAACGGTGGCAAATAGAGGCAACGGTCAGCATTCAGTTGACCAAATTATAACGACCCTACCCCTTCTCTCGGGGCAGCGGTAATCTTCCCTGCAGGCATAATATATCACAAGCATGACCATATATCTCATATCATGTGCTTTCACGCACACATGCCATCACAACCGTTCGCCACCCGACCCAACGGTCCGTGCACTTAGGGCACATTCTTGGTGTTCTGGCAAAACTCTTGTCCACCACTGTATCAGGGTCACTGCCCAACGGTAACTCTCTTGAGCATTTACTCCATGGCGTGCAGCCGGAGTTTTGTAGTCTTAGTGAACCGGGATTGGCCCTTAGCCCCTCATGGTCTCACAACACATATGCCTAAGACTCTTACATAGTCTTACAACACCGGGATGGCCCTTAGCCCCCCATTGTGTCATGGCTCACAGGCCTAAGACTCTTGCTATACGCTCCAACAGACCGCACCTTCTGGTCTCACGTCGGACGGACATAACGCAGGTCGGATCCTCCACCCCCCGTTGCTCAAATCGCCTTGCCCTCTCCGAGTACGACGTACTCGCGGCTTCATCAAAGGCGCGGGTCGGTCTCACCAATCCTGTTCTTGCCACACAACCTGGGTATTTCTTACACCCATTCTTTTCATAACAACTGCGGGTCTTTCCTGGGCACACAAGTACTTCCTGTTACTCTCTTCACAGGTGGACACCGCAATATCACAAATGTCAGAGGTCTTTCCTGGGCACACCAGTACTTCCTATTACTCTCTTCACAGGTGGACACCCTACGACATCAAGCATCACAAAGGGTCTTTCCTGGTCACACCAGTACTTCCTGTGCCTCATTCACAGGTACAACCCAATAGCACAAACACGGATATTTTCCTGGACTACCACTCCAGTACTTCTTGCTACTACTCTTCACAGGCATAACCCGTTGACTCCTTAAACTACACGTTTATCACGGAGTCTTCTCCGGTTCGTATGCAACATCACCCGACACGGGCTTGGACACGCCCGTGTCCTTGGCCGTGTGCATTCTCTCGACACATCGTCGAGCGAAAAACGTCGACTCCCAGGCCGATCGTCGACAAGGGCTCGACACGCCCTAGGACACGCCCGTGTCCCAGGCCGTGTCACCCGAAAAGGTGTCTGCTGCTAAAAATTGGGTTGTTACAACCCTCCCCTCCTACAAAAATTTCGTACTCGAAATATAGACACAGGAAGGCAACAAGCAATCAGCAACCAAAAAGTTATAACATTAAACTTTTTATGTTACAACACAATATGCTCTCCACGGATTACAGAAACAGCTCGGGAAACTCTTCCCGCACGGTTTGCTCTCGCTCCCATGTAAGTTCCTCACGGCCGCAGTTGTCCCATCAGACTTTAACCATCCCGACCGTTTTGTTCCGCAACTGTTTCTCGGCTCGATCCTCGATCTGAATGGGCTTCACTCTCGTTGTTAGCCCATACTCCACCGGCACACGATCGTCCGCGATCACTTGAGCTGGATCTTTAACGGCTTTCCGAAGCACCGAGATGTGAAATACATCATGTAATCCACTCAAGTCTGCCGACAGAGCTAGCCGATAAGCCGCTTCTCCGACGCGCTCAACCACTTCAAATGGACCCAAATATCTTGGACTCAACTTTTTCAAACGTCGAATCCTGGAGACACCTTTGAATGGTTTGATCTTCAAGTAGACCCAATCGCCAACCGCGAACTCCACGTTCCGGTGTTTAGCGTCGTAGTACTTAGCTTGTTGATCTTGAGCAATAAGTAGCTTCTCTCGAATAGTCCGTATGGTTGAGTTTGCTTCATCAACTTCATTTGGTTTATAAATTCGAGCTTCACTCGCTTCTACCCAAGCCAAGGGAGTACGACACTTCCTTCCATATAGCGCTTCATATGGTGTCATCCCAATGCTCGCCTGGTAGCTGTTATTATACGCAAACTCCACCATATAGAGATGAGCTTCCCATCTCTTTCCGAAGTCAGGGGCGCACATCCGGAGCATGTCCTCCATCGTTCTGTTGGTACGCTCAGTTTGGCCATCCGTTTGGGGATGAAAGGCCGTACTGAAAGTCAATTTCGTGCCCAATAGTCGGTGAACTAGCCGCTAGTCATTTGACGTGAACCGCTCATCTCGATCACTTACGATGCTCCAAGGAACACCGTGAAGCCGTACAATCTGGTCAACATATAACTTTGCCAAACTTTCAACTGAATCATCCCGCCTATTCGGGAGAAAATGTGCCACCTTAGTTAGTCGGTCAACAATCACCCAAATGGAATCATTTCCTCGCTGCGATTTCGGCAATCCATGCACAAAATCCATGGAAATATCATCATATTTCCATTCTGGGATCGGCAGCGACTTCAAATAACCGCCCGGCTTTTGGCATTCCGCCTTCACCATTGCACATGTTTGGCATTTGGCCATATAGAGGGCAACATCTCTTTTGAGCCCTGGCCACCAGAATAGCTTTTTCATATCATTGAACATCTTTGTGCTCATGGGGTGAATGAAATACTTTGTGTAATGAGCTTCATACATCAATTCTTCCCGCAATTTACCCACCTTCGGGACGCACAAACGGGCCTCTTTTCGCAAAAGACCGTCATTCCAGGAGAATTTGCCCTCTGACCCCTCATGAACACAACGTAAGAGATCTTCATCCAACTCCGTTTCCCATCGAACTCGGTCTGCAAGGTCACATTGCACCTCCGTCCAGTTCAAACATGCATTGGCAGTGGCATTTTTGTCAACACAATATATCTCTAACGCCTCTAGCTCTTGGATAAGACGTTCATCATGTCTTTGTAACCAATTCGCTCTAGTTGGAGCCCTCCGACTCAAGGCATCCGCGACAACATTCCCCTTTCCGGGTGTATAGTGAATCTCGAAAATGTAGTCCCCAAGGAACTCCAACCACCTTCGTTGTTGTATATTCAAGTCTTTCTGCTCCAAGAGATACTTTAGGCTCTTGTGATCTGTATAGATCTCCACCTTCACTCCATAAAGGTAGTGCCGCCACAACTTTAGTGCAAAAATCACCGCTGCTAACTCCAAGTCATGGACGGGATAGTTTCGCTCGTGCACCTTCAGCTGGCGTGAGCCATAAGCAATTACTTTTCCCTGTTGCAGAAGAACGCAGCCTAAGCCGCTCCCTGAGGCATCACTATAGATAACAAATCCATCGGTCCTACTTGGCAAAGACAACACCGGCGTCGTGGTCAACCGAACCTTCAGCTCTTCAAAAGCTCGTGCGCACTGTGGCGTCCAATCGAGCTTCTGATCTTTTCTCGTCAGCATGGTTAGCGGCAAAGTGATCCACGAGAAATTCTCAACAAATCTTCGATAATAGCCCGCAAGTCCAAGGAAACTCCTGACCTCGGCCACTGAAGACAATACCGGCCACTCCTCGATGGCCCTGATCTTTGCTGGATCCACTGCAATGTCCGCTCCACTTACTACATGGCCTAGAAAAGCCACCGACGATGGCCAAAACTCGCACTTCAAGAACTTGACATAGAGCTGATTTGCCTCAATGTATTCAACACCAACCGCAAGTGAGTCTCATGCTCAGCTTTCGACTTCGAGTACACCAGGATATCATCAATAAACACGATCACAAACAGATCCAGGTACTCTCGGAACGTGCGGTGCATCAAATCCATAAACACCGAGGGCACATTGCACAATCCAAATGGCATGACTGTGAACTCATAGTGCCCGTAACGCGTTTCAAATGCGGTTTTGGGAATGTCACCTTCCCGAATTCTCAACTGGTAATAACCAGACTTCAGGTCCAACTTCGAATAGACGGTCGAGCCCACCAGCGGATCGAATAACTCATCAATACGGGGTATCAGATACTTATTCTTCTCGTTCAGCTTATTCAGTTCACGGTAGTCAATACATAACCGCAACCCACCGTCTTTCTTCTTTACAAAAAGCACAGGCGCGCTCCAAGGTGACATGCTTGGGCGTATATAACCTTGCTCCAGCAATTCTTGTAATTGGACCTTCAACTTAGCCATCTCTTTTGGCGCGATGCGATATGACGAGCGGGCCACAGGTTTCGCACCTGACACTAACTCGATCGTGAAGTCAATCTCCCGCTGGGGTGGTAGCTCAGGGAGATCCGTGGGAAACACATCTGTAAATTCCGCCACAATCGGAACCTCGCACACACTGGCCTTAGGCTCAACAGCCTGAATCAGTGCAAAGTAACACTCTGCACCCTTTCGAACAGCCTTGACTACCTGGAGTGCAGACATCAACGTCCCGCCCACTCTGCGCATACCCGCGAACTTTGTCTCCTGTTCGGTATTCTGGTCCAATGTGATCTCTTTGGACTGGCAATCAATTAAGGCATGCTGCTCCACAAGCCAATCCATCCCAAAAATCATGTCGAATTCCGATATCGGCAATACAAAAGCAGTCAAACTGAAATCCCGATTTCCTATTTGGACCGCCATATCGCAAGTTTGATTCGCAAGCATCCAACAACCATTCGACAACACCACTCTGACGGTATCTGTCTTTGCACGACTAGGTATCCCAAGCCGCGCTATAAACTCGCTAGACAGAAAAGAATGCGAAGCACCCGTATCAAACAGTGCTCGCGCCAGCGTATCCCGAATCATCACAAAGCCTCTGACAATCATGTCACCCACACAAACCGCAAACATATATGCACTAAGCAAAGAATACAAACAATAGCATATGCAAAACTAAACTCATACCTGTGACGACATCACTCTGTTTGATGGCCTCCTGCAGGCCAAGATTGTAGACCCGGGGCTGCGCCTGCGAAGTAGAGGAATCCACCACCGCCTTTCCTTTTTCCGTATAGGACGCTCCCGCCTTCTTTTCAGTCTTTGGCGGCATCCGACAATCTCGAGCGATATGCCCCACCCGGCCACAATTATAACATGTACGAGTATCCGGCCTTGAGGTGGCCCCCGACGTTGCTCCCGATGCAACTGATGAAGGAGCTTGTCCACTTGTCTTGAACTTCTTGCCCCATCTCTTCTTATCAAATGGTTTCCCAGATCGGGGCACCTTCCACTCCGGTTGCGTCACAGCCAAAGCTCTTTTCCCCTGCACCCTCTTCATACCCTTCTCCAGCGCGCTCGCAGTGTCAACCAACGCCTGGAAGCCTTGGTTCACCGAACTAGAAACCAGGAACCTCAGCTCGTCCCTCAGTCCTTCATAGAACTGATTGGTCTTCCTCTGCTCATCAGCAAAAATAGAATCCGCATACCGCCCCAAGCGTGTAAACTCATGCAGGTACGCGTCAACACTGTCATCACCTTGGGTTAGCCGTTGGAATTCATTTTCCATGGCTATCCGTTGAGCCGCAGGAAGGTGCTTCGCTAGGAGGAGTCAGGAGAATTCTTCCATGGATACTTGTGTTAAGGGACGACCCGCCAAGTGATGCAATTCCATCTCATCCCACCACAATCTAGCTTCTCCTTCAAGCAAGAAGGTAGCTAACGTGACTTTCTGATGCTCCTCCGATCCAATCGCCGTCATAATACGCTTGACGCGCGATAGCCAATCCTCAGCCTGCGTAGGAGTTCCCGCTCCCGAAAACGTAGGCGGATGGAAACTCATAAACCGCGTCAGCTGCTTCTCAGTCGCTCGAGGAGCCACATCCACTACAGGTTCAGGCCTTGCCGCCACCTGTTCTGGCCTCACAGCCGGTTGCTCCTGCCCAAGTGGCCGGCCTTGGATCATGGTAAACAAAGACTCAACAACTAAACGCACATGTTCCGCAGACGGTGGAGGTGTAGGCACCTCGGCTGGTGCCGTACTTTCATCAGAACGCTGAGGCTCTGACTGCCCAGCTCCACTCTGTATCACCTAAATGTGGATAAGACACACACATTAACGACCTTACACAAGCAAACAACACAAAATAGGAACACGTAGGTTCCTCAAACACACAAATTTGAATTCATATCATGGACATTCAGGAGTTCAATCGTAAAACTGTGGTTTGCACAAACACGTGCTCGCCACCCCACAAAAGAAGTTGACCACGACTTCGAGAGGGAAAGACCAAGACAGTGGTCTAATACCAAAAATGTAACAACCTCATCCGTTCATATGGTATATACTAGAAGGTCCGGCCGGGGCCGCACAACATATATCACAAACAAGCATCATAAGCCTTCGAGGGCTAGCAGCAGAAACAGCAACAGCAGTAGGGACATCAACCTTTATATGTCCCGCTTGGCTCTCCAGCACCTGTACAGGGACAATCCACCCAACGGTGGCAAACAGAGGCAACGGTCAGCATTCAGCTGACCAAATTATAACGACCCTACCCCTTCTCTCGGGGCAGCAGTACTCTTCCCTGCAGGCATAATATATCACAAGCATGACCATATATCTCATATCATGTGCTTTCACGCACACATGCCATCACAACCGTTCGCCACCCGGCCTAATGGTCCGTGCACTCAGGGCACATTCTTGGTGTTTTGGCAAAGCTCTTGCCCACCACCGTATCAGGGTCACTGCCCAACGGTAACTCTCTTGAGCATTTACTCCATGACGTGCAGCCGGAGTTTTATAGTCTTAGTGAACCGGGATTGGCCCTTATCCCCCCATGGTCTCACGGCACATAGGCCTAAGACTCTCGCATAGTCTTACAACACCGGGATGGCCCTTAGCGCCCCATTGTGTTATGGCTCACAGGCCTAAGACTCTTGTTATGCGCTCCAACAGACCGCACCTTCTGGTCTCACGTCGGACGGACATAACGCAGGTCGGATCCTCCACCCCCCGTTGCTCAAATCGCCTTGCCCTCTCCGAGTATGGCGTACTCGCGGCTTCATCAAAGGCGCGGGTCGGTCTCACCAATCCTGTTCTTGGCACACAGCCTGGGTATTTCTTACACCCATTCTTTTCATAACAGCAGCGGGTCTTTCCTGGGCACACCAATACTTCCTGTTACTCTCTTCACAGGTGGACACCGCAATATCACAAATGTCAGGGGTCTTTCCTGGGCACACCAGTACTTCCTGTTACTCTCTTCACGGGTGGACACCGTACGACATCAAGCATCACAAAGGGCCTTTCCTGGTCACACCAGTACTTCCTGTGCCTCATTCACAGGTACGACCCAATAGCACAAACACAGATATTTTCCTGGACTACCACTTCAGTACTTCCTGCTACTACTCTTCACAGACATAACCCGTTGACTCCTTAAACTACACGTTTATCACGGAGTCTTCTCCGGTTCGTATGCAACATCACCAATCCAGACCAACCTGTCCAGATGGGCTTCACACAGCATGCCTATTCCGTACTCCATTTCCGGATCTATATGCCAACAAAGGGGATTTCATGAATCACCCAAAAGACTACCAAAATCAGCCACCTCTTGGTGGGGAAATCACAAACATATGCCAAAAGGAAGCCTTCACATGACTAGGAAGAAAAGTCGTTACCCTTGAAGCCCTCTTTGGTGCCATGAACTCAAAGTTGGCTTGAACGACTCACAAGAGCTTTTCCTCCGCAACGTCGGCCTCGGATCTCTCGTCGGTAAACCGCAACACCACCGGTGACCAGCCCCTTGCCTCCTCCTCCTTCTTCCTCTCCCTTTCTCTCACTCGAAATGAAGAAAGAGAAGACCAAATGAGAAATGAGAGTTCTCTTCTCATTCACAGCCTTAAGGAAAATAGTAAAGAAGCTCAGCCCTTGGATCCCAGCTGAAAAAATGGACGGCCACAAATTTGCCAGAAAACCTGATTTTTGCCTGACACGGCCTGTGACACGCCTGTGTCCCAGGCCGTGTGCCTCAAGCGGTGCGCAACCGACTTATCCAAACCAGTGACATGCTCATGTGACATGCCCGTGTCATGGGCCGTGTCACCCAACACGCCTTCAGACACGCCCGTGTCTGTGGTCGTGTTCATCAGGCGAAAAAAATCTCAAAGTCGCCCGAGACTCACACGGCCTATGACACGCCCGTGTCCCAGGCCGTGTGTCCATACACGACACTAAGACACGCCCTAGCGCAAAATTTGTCGGGCTGAGTTCGTCGACCCAAAGGGACACACCCTGTGACACACCCGTGTCACAGGCCGTGTGCCGCTACACTCGACAAACGTCGACCGCGTCTCGACACTCCACAATCGTCGAGCAACTTTTGTCGAACACACGATACGGCCTTAGACACGCCCGTGTCCTTGGCCGTGTGCCTTCTCTCGACATATCGTCGAGCGAAAAACGTCGACTCCCAGGCCGATCGTCGACACAGGCTTGACACGCCCTGGGACACACCCGTGTCCCAGGCCGTGTCACCCGAAAAGGTGCCTGCTGCTAAAAATTGGGCTGTTACACGTGTCAACCTCCAACAACAAAGGATTTGACGGACAATTGATGGGGTGAAGCTTCATTTAAAGGCTTGGATGTGCATTTAACCACTCCCTCCATAATTCCTCCTATTGTGGAGATCATGAGTTTGACCAGTCAACCCACTTTCCCATGATCTCTCCCACAATAAGAGAAATCATGGGAGGCTCTCCCTCAGCAACTACCGCCGCCTGCCGCCGCCGAATGCCGCCCGCCGCCCGCCGACGACGACCGCAGCTGGCCGCCGCCGACCGCCGACCGCCCGCTGCCGCCAACCGCCATCGCCGCCCGCCGCCGCCGCCAACCGCCGTCGTCCCTTGCAAGATGGCCATCGTCCGATCACAACGGAGCATCCATCGTCGTCTCACCTACGGGTAACCACCAACTAACCACCAAGTTAGTGGGGGGGCATCATAACCACCTCTTGGAGGCTATAAAAGGAGGCTCAGATCTCCTCATTTCTCATCTTTTTGCTCCCGAGTCTTCTTCTTCCTCAGATCAGAACTCTGTCGAACTCCTCCCCCGAGTCATCTTCGAGCCGCCTACGAGCCAAAGAAACACCCAAGTCCCCAAGTGCGCAGAGAAGGGAGGAAGACGGTCATCACGAGCACTCAAGCACACCAGCCACCAAGCAGCATCCAACACTTCCTCGACGCAGCCTGTTGTCCGTTGCGAGTCAAAAATTCTCTCTCACCCCCAAGTTGTAACGAAAAGCGGCATGTCGCACTCGATTCTCCAAACATATTGCAACCGCAAGCTGATAGTGGACTTTGACCGGCACAGATCCGGTCGCGTGATTTTTTACCCAGTTGAGGGGTTTTTCCACGTCAAAACCTCTTGTGTCAACTTTCTGTTTCATTGACTGTGTGCGTGCTCGATCATCTCGGGAGCTGAGACGGTCCGATTTATTCTAGTTCGACCGGGACGCCGAATTAGTTCGCAACAAGTTTGTACAAAAATGCTACCATCATAAAAGATGTGTTTGACATAACATCGATTATGCCCGCCAACGAGAAACAAAATCATTTTTGAACATAAAATTGAATGAAATTTTTTATACGAGATCCGCCGTTCACGGAAGACGGCTTATAATAACCAATCTTGACCAACATTGCCGCCCTGCCAATGGACCCTAAAGGAGTTGGGCCCATGCGCGCCCTGGCGAAATCATCATTTTGTTTGTACAGGTGCTCCAGACATGATTCCAAGAGCTTGCTTGTTCAAATAGTCAAAAATTCGATTATTAATTTATTATAATCTAATTATTTTGGAGATCAAATCATTTTGAACTTCCCAAAATTTTTTACTATATACGAGCATCTTCGCACGGGCTACGCCCGTGCTCGATGCTCTCTGGCGGCCTTCGGCCGCATCGAAGCGGGGTTGTTGCGACGTTGCACGTGTTTCTGCAGAGTTTCGGTGGTCGGCGCGCGTGATTGAAACGGTAGCTACCTTAGAGCAACAATGAGGGGCTAACCTGCTGTGAAGATGGTTATATTCAAGAACTGTAGAACGTTTACGTAAGTCTTGTAAAAATAGCATGGTTATACAGTTGAATATTGTAACAATGTTCATATTATTATTAGGTTATTGTTCGTACAACATAGAAGACATAGATGAATGCAGGGAATTATATGTATGGGAAATATGTGACACGCTGATTAGTAAAGAAGTTGTTATATATATGTAAACAACATATAAAGTTCCCGGTGATTGGGGATCGAGCTATATGACAGTACAATCTCTGTTATTGAACTCATGTAACTAAGTTGCGTGCACGTAGAAGTGCAACTGTACTTTGAAGATATCATACGATCAAGCAGTGGTTGATGAAATATCTTCTTCAGTGGTCTTCTGAGACTCTGCATTGGAGGAGGATGTACAGTTATATTAGTGATTAGAAAATGTTTACTGAGTTATTGTAGTACAATTCGTTATGGAGTGAACATTATTTGTTGTGGTGTACCTTCTAATCATTGTGAACACGTAGTTCCATTCTTCTTGCGCTGTTAGTCCTGGTGGCACAGGTGGGATGCGTAAGCGAAAACCTGGAATCTCAGTTCGTGGACCATCAGACCACCTTGCTGTCGTTGGCGGGCAAATCTCATCGTAGTAATTATAATCAGAGTCAAGCGTATTGCTGTTGCTGAGAAGGGTAGCTGCGAAGCAAATGGGAAAGTTCATTTTTCAATGTGTTATCATAATACGTAAGTAGATATGTACAGTATCAATGACTTACTGTGTCGAGCTGTGGAATTATTATTTTGTATTTCTACTGGTTTATATGATGAGTCCTTATCTGCCATCTGCATATTGTGAACATGCATTAAAAAATAATTCATGTATGAAAAATCAGGTAGTATTTGATAACATATATTTGTTAGTATCATAATATTGTGACGGTATATAACAGAAACGCATTATACAGAAACTCATGGGAAGTGCGCAAAGATATAGAGCATTTTTGTATTATAGTTCTGTGTTTACATGAGTTATTGTAGAACAATAATATAAGTTTAGGGTATGTAATATGTAATTGGTTTATTTTTTGTTTGCATCAAAATTGACGTTCATAAAAATAGAGTGAATAAAGCTTGTTCAGCAATTCTAAAACAAATTAAAGGTCAATTGCGTACCAAGTGAGGAGCACACAGGTTTGTTGCCATTGAATTTGTTGTACGTATTTTCAGTTGATTACGTTCCATGAGACTGCGTAGAAAATCAAATATAGTAATTGGTAACAATGTTTTTATGATTCAAAGAATAAGAAAATTTTGACAGGAGAGACAGAAATGTACCTGTACGTTGACTTTGCACAGGAGTTCCTTGAAAACAACATTTTTAGTATATGTACGTGACTGTTTTGCTATAGAATCATCCTTTACTAAAACTTTGGTACTTGTCGCATTGACTCCTCTTGATAAAGCTACATAAAGCTGACCATGAGTGAAAACAGGAGAGGGCAAGTACAGACCAATATGCCTAATTGTTTGTCCTTGCGATTTGTTTATCGTAATTGCAAAACTTAAACGAATTGGGAACTGCTTTCGTGTTAATTCGAAAGGCATATTGAAATCTCCTGAATGTTTCAGCGGTATGCGGGGAAGGAACACTGACTTGCCTTTATGATGTCCACTGAGGATTTCGGCTTCAATCATATTTTTTGAGAAATGACGGCAAATAAGACGTGAACCATTGCACAGGCCGATTCGTGGATTTAAATTGCGCAACAGCATTATGGGGGCGCCTATTTTCAAAGATAGTTTATGTGGTGGTATAGTGCCTGGTGATATACTATTCAAAAATTCCTGTGGGTATAAATTCAATCTGTCATCATCAACTGAATCAAAAGAATAGTATGTCATTTCTTGGTCATGCAGTAATTTAAGGCACTTCTCATTTAACATAAAGACATCCTCATTTAATGGAGTGAGCAATGCTCTGTCTTCCCAATAAGCAAAGTTTGTAGCTGCGGACGTAATATCAGAGAATACACTGCTGGTCAATACAGTGATTGAATGTTCTCCTTCCCATGGAATAATCATTGACATTGGAAGCTCAATCATATCATTATCATATGATCTTTCGTCACCATTTCCGATCCGAAGTAGAAATTCTGAGAACTGTTGATCATCAAGAGCACGCATATTTTCAGATAATGAAAGTAAATGTACGTTTGACCATAAAGGTGAGGTGACTATGCTTGAATTGATCGTTTGGAACTTAGTGGCATTCAAAACAACGGGTGGAATTTGACGAAAATCTCCGCCCATAATGAGAACTTTACCACCGAAAGGTTGTGTGCTGTTTAGAACATCTCGAAACGATCGATCAACAGCTTCAAATACATGTTTATGTAACATTGGAGCCTCATCCCACAGAATAACTGAGCAATGCTGTATCAGTTTATGCATTTCAGAATGTTTGCCGAATTTACAAAATGAACCAGCTTCCACAGGAATCGGAATTTTAAATCTTAAATGTGCTGTAGTGCCACCAGGAAGAAGCGTTGCAGCAATTCCTGATGATGCAGTTGCAAGCACAATATGACCATTATGACGTAAATGAGCAATTAAAACTTTATATAGGAAAGTTTTTCCACTGCCTCCAGGACCATCTATGAAGAAAGTACCTCCATTACGACGTCTAACAGCTTCCATAACAGTATGGAAAGCATAACATTGATCAGGATTTAACAATGACACAGAGTTTAAATCCGTATATGAGATGGGTATGGCAAGTTCATCTTCAACTAAGCTCGATAGATCGTGAAGATTTTGAAACATTGAGGAAATTTGAGGAAGATCAAATTGTGTAATACTCTTGCTATGTTGCTGTAGAGTATAATTTATTTCATGAAAAAGTTTGTTAATGACATATATATTATTCATCAAACCACCGGAGATGTAATCTTCAGACATCGCAGTATGGTTATCGTTCCATAATTGCTTAACTTCAGTTGGGTTGCAGTATAACAAAATTGTTGTGAATAAATTCCGTAATGCTTGTGGTAGCTGAAATTCTCGTGCCTCACGCATACAGTTATGTAGGCTGTTGTCGTGTTCGAGCAGACCATAGTGTTCAACAGCTTCTTTAAACGTCGAGTAAATAATGTTATTCACTGTGAGTAGATGTTCAAAGGATTTTGGAGCGCGGATATGATTTAACAGAGTGCGTAAATGAAATCTTTCACCTTCAGAAGGATGTACGGAGTACATTCGACCAATAACTTTTTGACGTCGTCTTCGTTGGCTCCAAGTTTTTGATGTCTGGTTCCAGGTGTAATGTTTTGGGAACTCTGTGTACAGATACTTGTGATGTTCTTGTTCCGTGGCGTAAACATGGAAAAATTCAGTCAGCATTGTGCGAGAATTTCGTTCATTTGCTAGAAGATTCTCCACCAGATCAGAGGTGCGAAAATGCACGTGATGCTTATTCGGCAAATGAATTTGTAATCGAATAACTGATGGATATGTTTGGTACATTGAGAACTTGAATATCTTCCAAAATGCTTCTTGTGGACATATCCATCGACCATTTACATATTGAGCAAGTTCATTATGATCTGATAAAGGTTGAACCTGGAATGCAACTGAATCAGGACCTTTATGTATATATTTATATAGATATTTTATACTTTTGATACTACTGCATATTTCTACATTAATATGACAATCATATTTCAGCAGAAGCCATGGGTTATATGGAACAATCCATCGATTGTCAATAGCAAAATCTTCTGCACGTCGGATTATAAATGATCTTCCATTATTGCGGCGTCTGTATATTGGGTAGGAGTCTAATCCTTGCAAAGTTGTCTCAGAAAAATTTTTTGGATAACCTTTTTTACAAACACCATGTTTCATGCATGGTGCATGAGAATGTACAGGTGCACAGGGGCCATGAATCATATGACGCACAACTGCATTATACAATTCGGGTTCATGCTCAATATGAGGAATCTCTGCTCGAACAATTTTATCATAATCATCTGGATTGTTCACTTTATCACGCGCATCAAATATAACCAGCATGTGGACATGAGGTAAGCCTCTTTTCTGGAATTCTATTACGTGAACATGACTAACTGTTCTGCCCAAAACGTTTTTGTGGAAAATATCTTGTTTTAATTTCTGATATTTAGCATGAAATATTCGAGATACTACATCTGGACGGTCTTGCGGTGTTTGTCCAGCATATAGAGCATCAGTGATTTCTTGCCAAGAAGTGTTGCACGTCATTGTTAGAAATATATCAGGTCTACCGTAATGTTGAACAACGGACATAGCATCCTGATAACGCTGGTACATGTCGCGAGGACTTCCAACAAAAGATGATGGCAGTATGACGCGTTGACCAATATTTGCTGTAATGCGAACACATTGTGTAAATGCATCAGATTTAAAAAAAACAACATGAGAAGCATAAAAGAGTAAAATAAAATGTGTACAAACCTGCACTATGTTCTCCGGCATTAAGACAGTCTTGTAAGCCGCAGTAAAGTTCAGAGCGAATTGTTTTTTGGTTATTTTTTATCCAGCGAAGTTTTTGAGTTTCAATTTTAATGTAGTTATCAACAACGTATTGCTGCAGTAGCCGACATCCATGTAACGGTAATGATAAAGGTGACTGACGATCCTGCAGTAGAAGTATTATGAGATCAAATATCATATGAGCTGAAGCAGCATTTCTGTGTATAATGATACGTATTTACATATAACCTGAAGTATGTACGAATAGTAATCGCAACAGCTGACATGCAGATTATTCAATCCTTTGTACTCAGCTAACCAACCGTATGTACCATATGGAAGGAGTAATGGATATTGAAGTGGGTCATAGTAACCAGCATATTCTTGAACATTAACCAGATGACCTTCAATTGTTTCAAGAATGATATGTCGTTCATTTGCCTCGCAGTAGTTTTCGGAGCCAACAATTATAGCAGCTACCTGCGATGCGGATGGTAATGTATATTGTGGGCCTAAAGCAGGCGTGTCCTTTATCATAAGTCTGCATCTGTTTATATCCTCATGTTGAGAAATATGTCTGAACATTAATACGAAGGGATTATATGTATCCAAAATGTCTTTTATTTTCTCCAGCAATGCACGGTCTAGCTCGGTATTTTCTTGCAAACGATAATCTATCTCATGTTCAGTATCATATATATATAGTTGAATGTACCTAGGATGCGAGTTTGCAGCAGGCAAAAGAGAACCAATTCTGTGATATATTGAGCCATGAGCGCGAAATGTGTATACTGCATGTTGCTCAGATGCCAAAGACGAATCTAAAAGCACGCCCAGTGAAGTGAAAGAGAAAACATGGTTATATGATCGAATATATCTTCGGAAGTGACGGCTTTCAGCAGAGTTACTAATGAATAAACTGTAAAGCTCTGCTGGAACAGGTATAGCTGGAATTTGAATCTTTCCATTGTTGCAACACATCATTTGTGTTTCGCCATCGAACAACTTAGCATTGCAATATTTACAGAAGTGAGGACGTGGTAATCGTAGGTGTACAATTTGGCTAGTTGTATTACAAATGCGTGCAACATTGTGGTTTCGAAGACGGCGTGGCATCACAGGAGCAGTAATATCAGAGGAGCTTTCATTTGTGTCCTCATGTTGTGAATTCAGTGACTGTGAAGTTTCTGTAAGACAAATATTATTTTAAAATTATCAGAAATATACAGTAATAGCAAAATGTGCGTCTCACATATGTCTGTACTATAATACTATCAGATATATATGATGAAATCGAAATTTGTGCGTCAAATACTGTCGATAGTATAGTATTAGAGAAGTTACCTTGTCGACGCATATGAGGAACGATATTTCTGTGCAGTGAAGTACTTGTAGGAGCTGCTATGTTTACAACTGATGTGCTTGGAGCATGTAGATGTGACGCTGTTGTAGCAGTAGTAGGTGTAGTAATATGGTCAGGTGAGTGGGAAGGCACGATTGACGGGTTGTAGGCAGAAAGGGCTGTACTGGATGGTTGCATTATCGATGATTCTCCAATGCAATGGCATCGGTCAGCATGGAGCGATGAATAACATGGTGTTGATGTCAATGAATATCTATGTACAACACCATTATCTGTATTTGTAACTTTAAAGTACAAAAACATATTGATGTTAAAGAAATTTAAATGTGTTTATAAACATATCATAATGGCAATAAATAGAAGGGAATTGTTACCCCATGTTATGCTTGCATGTGCAGCATTGCTAACCCAAGCGGGTAGAGGTGTAATTATTGGAGCTACCGAAGCAGAGCTGCAGTGGACGTTGGAGTCTTGCTGTGGTAATATGGAAGATTGACGGGATAATTGATGGCGCCGTCTGTGAGCAGCAGCACGCCTAGTGGCGCGTTCATGTGCTTGTTGTGTTTCTGTCATGCGTGACCGTCTTGCCCTTTGGTAAGCACGGTTGTGTGCTCGTTGACACTCACGTTGTTCGGCAGACATCAGAGATCTTCTTATCTGTGAACGTTCTCGATTGGAAGCTCGTTCAGCAGCACGCTCAGATTCTGTTATATGTTCATTTCTTAATGATGTGGTTGAGTAGTTATATAGTTGAGTTAATGTAGGTTCTTCACTGTGAACAGAGAGACAGTGGTCATGAAGATGACTTTGAAGCTGTTCAGAAGGCATAGCGAGACCTTCAGCACGAACATCACATTGAGAAGTTGTGTGTACGCCAACTATGTTGTCGTTACAGTCCATATCTATAAAAAATTATGTATGCTGGTTTTTTACGTATCATAAAAGTGTATAAAGTAACGTGAATACGTAAAATTATAAGCAGTAATGTGAATTATGATATAGTACGGTGACACGTTGATAGAGCATGTACAATAAAATGAGCAGGAAACAAAATGTACGTATTTGTTACCAAATAATATACAAACTGTGAAACAATTACGTATATGAGGGCGTTTCAATTGAATACCTAATTTTAATGTATTATTTCAACAGTCAGGTGCGATATATTTTCGGTACGTCTTTAGTGTTACATATGCAGATGTCATGGTGTCGCGCTGCATTGACTTATGAATAAACTGATGTGGATGTCAATGAATATCTATTGACAACAGCAGTATATATATTTATAGCATTGAAATGCACAAATATATTAAGGTTACAGCATGTGTGTGTATTTATAAACATATCGTAATGTCGATATAAAAAAGATAACTGTTCCGAAAAGTGATGTGTTAATGTGAAGAATTGTTGTAAGTACCTGTGCGATGTGTACATATTTTAGTCAGCAATGTAGGAGTGCAGGGGATGCGCGAGTCATGTTATGGTAATATGGCAGATGGACGGGGTAATTTGTTGTGCTGTGGAGCAGCATGCTGTGATTTGTATGCGAGGAGATAAGGAAAGTAGAAGATAGACTGATAGATTGTAAAATCACAAAGCTCAAAGAACTCTAACACGAAAGCACAGTATGCACAGAAGTTGACTACCATTTCCGTCATTCAGTAAGTAGGAGTAGTGCAACAGTAAAAGTAGCACGTGTGTGGGAGTAAATGAGAGAACGATTGATGAAGGCAAGGAAGTGAGAGTTTGGTTTATATGTGTGTTTATGTATTCACTGACCTTACGGTTGTTACATATGAAGTTCTATGTAGAAGATATGGAAAGCGGAAGATGTGCAAGTGATGTGGGTTACTAAAACAGCCACACGACAAACATCATAACGACGCACGACTATAGTCATACTGAGGCCGTCGACAAACGTCAAGAGCAGTATTCATGTTTTTGTTCTATGTCGAGTTGATACAGTAATTTTGCTTTTTATGAAGTGAATTTCAAGTAGAGATGTAGTAGTTTTTGCCAAAGAGGAGCACCGGTTAACATGGATTGGCACAGGTCGCATTCGAAGCACGCACTCAGGAAACGAAGGATGTTTAGAGAGAAATATGATTTCAAATGATACAGTTCTTGGCATGTGTGCAATACAGATTGTAAAATTCGTGTCGTTCTGCATATATATTTTGTAAAAGGTGACAATAATGGAAACATTTTATTTATTTCCTGCTTGCAACTTTAACATGAAAAAACAGTACGATGTGTATGACATTCTAAGGGCTGTGTATTATACATGAGTAGGGGCAAACATATTGTAATATTTACATAAAGGAAGTATTCTATATAATAATTAACTCAGCAGCATAGCAACTCTGAAGGAGATCGTACACAGAGTAGCCGAGGTAGGTACTTAAGCCTTCCTCTCAAGGAACTCCGGGCTAACATCAAAGAGTGTCAACTCACGAACAGAGATCTTCTGACCGTCAATGACGTGGTTTGCCATCTTTATTGCGGCGTTGCTCAGAGTCGTCTCATCTCTGAAAATAACTTCACCCGTGCCAACTGAATGTCCTTTTGTGTCGACGTCAGCCTTCATGAGTAAATATATATAGTAGTACTGAGTTCAAACAAATGAGGTTCATGTGTGTAATGCGTTATGAAGAGTTATGATCCATACAGTGGCATGAAGAAACCCCGGGAGTGAGCCGAACACGGACTTTAACACCTCAGTAGTTGTACAAAGGTTAAGGTTTTCAATTAAAAGAGCGAAGTAGTAGTATTCGCGCATAGCGGGGGGCACATCGCCGGTTTGCTCAAGTTCACTGTTCATGAACAGAACGTCCTTCTCCTGCGTCATGGCTGACGAAGAGTGTGACGCAGACATTGCAGTTGTTTGTTATGGATTTAAATTGCGTAGTAGCGACGAAACACCTGACGCCGAACAATTGTAACATGTAATGTATAGTAATTTCCAAATAATCTTAGTATGTGTCACAGTAAAGCACATGTGTAACTATACGGCATTTGTGTTGGTAAGAGTTTGAGATGGTCAGTGAAACCCAATATGAACATAAACACCGTAATCAATGAGAGCAGGACTATACAGTGCAATGGGAAATGAAGTGTACAGGTTGATGAAAGCAGACTGAAATCGGAAATGGAGAAGGAAATATGAATCTAGTGATGCTGTAGATATTAAATTTTAATAGAAACTAATTTTGGTATGTGAACATTTATTCATGTGGGCATATTAAAATTTTCGCATTGAGTACTGACAAAGTTTGATATGTAACAAATTAATTCTGTGGGTTGATTAAAATATACGCATTGATTACTGAGCAAATTAATATAATAGCACACGGGCACATATACAGCGTTTTACATGTGTATGAATTCATGGAGGGCAACATAAAAGACAATGGACAATCTGACATGAATATCGGGTAATATTTATAACTGCCTTTCTACAGTTAAAGCACCTAAAATTCACATTTGCACTCGCTTATCATCTCATTTTATATGTTGGATTATATTGATCGTGTTAATATTTGGACATTTAACTTTTTTTCAGCATTATGTAATGAGAATTTTGAAGTCTTTGATGTACGATTCGGAGTTTACACATGTAGCAAGTTTTCTTTTTGAAGATACACATATAAAGTATGAAAGTACTTTATTAATATACGCCAAAGACTGATATGGTTATAAGCAAAATGCGGATATGAAATATTTGGAAGACCGTTTTCGGGGTTTTTGTGATTTGTCTATAAAGCAAACTGTCTTAAGCAGAAATTTAGCAGGTGGGAAATCCAAACATGAAACAATCTGTTGTGCAGCGAGTGAAATGAAGCACAGAAATGTTGTGTTCTTGTACGTTTGTTTGTTTGATTGACATGTTTTGATCGGCTATGCAACAGATTCCATGGTTGAGAATAATCTCCAAAGGCAATTGCTACATGACATGTGGCATTTCAACGGCTTCGGCGATTCCTTCCCAACCTTACTGTGCACCGTAGCATTACTGGCAGTAGAATTATCCTGTCACTTTGCCTCATCACCATCCTAGTAAGCTGCCGACGGTTTGCATTGTGTGGAGAGAACTAAGAATTTCCCAAATTTCATGGAGAAGGTAACATTGGTTTGTGGCACATGTGGTTATATGAAATCTATGAGAGACAGAAAGGGTATGCAGAAGAATCATTCTTCTTGGTTGGAGCAAGGATGTTGGTTATGAATGGCCACACCTCTTAATGTGCATTTCAACATATGTTACATTCAATTTGTTTTCATGAATATCATAAATAAGTCAATAGAATATGCAGAATCAATAATGTAAATGGGAAGCATATGCAGAATTCACTATTTAAATGTACAGCATCAGTGTCGTAGCAACATGGTATTTACACTGTATTGAAAGTGAGAAGGTGTAAGTTATTGTGCAGCCTAATGAGAATTGTTTTTTCGGGTAGCAGTTGCTGATGTGCATGGTGACAGCAGGACATACGCGAAGAAGTAGGTGCAAAAGTTGCGGTATAACCGAAATGGGGAAAACAATACGGAATCTGTAGCCATGGAAATCGGTGGGAGAAACACAGCGAACAAAGTCGAGAGCATTACCGAGGGGTTTCTGAGATGTGGAACTGACAGTAGGAGAAACGCGAGCCTGAAAGTAGACGGCGGAGCGAACAAATACCGTGAAAGCAGAACCTGAGAACAGCCGAGAGCATTAGGAAATGAGGAATGACGGTTCAAAGTCGGAGAGAGCAGACGGCAGTACGTACCTCCGGCAGACGCGTGCGTGGAGTGCGGCCAGATATCTGGAAGAGGGAGCAAAAGCTGGTGCCGTTAGCAGGCGAGCCGAGCGAAAGCGCAGAGCAGCGGAGGTGCGAATGAGCAGAAGATGGAAGAAGTGGGGGAAACATATCCCGACGCAACAGCGGCGGCATAGGACGCGGGGGCGGCACGCGGCGGATGCGGGACGCGGTGGCTGCGGCACGCGGCGAGAAGAATGAGCAGATGGTTTTTCCCTTTTATCGCGATTTGAGAAAGCAGCGGGCGAAGAGCGGTCGAAGGGCGTTTCCGGGATTTCGCGTGACCGACGGCTCTACACAACCAACCTTATTAATATAGATATATATATATATTATTTTAAAAGGAAATTACACACTTAAAATATATCTAAAAATCACAAAAATGAACCTCACAATCACGTATAATAAAATAAATTATTAGTCTTTTCATGTTTTTTTTTTTTGAGTGTGAAATAAATTATTGTATTGTATATGGCCCCACTTTTTATAATATATTTTTAAAAACCTTTAGATGTATGTTGAATTATCCTTTATTTTGTATAACAGCCATCCTCGCACGTGACAGACTCATCACAGCGGCGACTTGCAGTCAACAAAGGAGAGCAAGCTTTAAAGAGGGCGGCAAGTATTATCCTTTTTGAGAAGATTACCTACTCTCCGGTTCCGGCGGCGGCCATTCTCCGACGAGAACCTCTCCAATGGACGCAAAGCTGAAACCTCAAGTCCTCTTCTTCATCTTCTTCTCCCTTGCCTACCTTATTATTTCCTATTCCCAATCCCGCGGCCGGACGAGAAGCAAATCCTCCTCAACCTAAAAAACGCTTGGGGCAGCCCCGCATCGCTCATATCATGGAAATCCGCCGGAGAGCACTGCCAATATGCCGGAATTAGTTGTTCCGGCGAGGGTTATGTCGTCGGCATCAGCCTCTACAACAGCAACATCTCCTTCCCCATCCCTCCTTCATCTGCGACCTTAAAGCTCTGACAAGTCTCAACCTCTCCTACAACTATGTCCCCGGAGAATTCCCATCCTTCCTGTATAACTGCTCCTCGTTGCAGAAGCTCGACATTTCCGACAATTACTTCGTCGGCGAACTCCCTGCAGACATAAACAGGATGCCGCAAAACCTCACCCATCTTGTTATCGGGGGCAATAACTTCACCGGCGATATCCCGGCGGCTATTGGCCGGTTTCCGGCAATTAAATATCTCGATCTTAATTACAATCTTTTCAACGGCACGATTCCGGCGGAAATAGGGAATCTTTCAACCCTGGAGTCTCTGATTCTGGCTCAGAATCCCTTCCGGCCGACAAAAATTCCGCCGGAATTCGGTAATTTGACTAGCATTAAGTACATCTGGATGTCAAAGATGAATCTTTTCGGCGAAATCCCGGAGAGTATGGGTAAGCTTGCAAATCTGGAGCATCTCAATCTCGGGGAGAATTCGTTGGTTGGGAATATTCCGGCGAGTATTTGGATGATAAAGCCGCTGAAAGTTTTGTACTTGTTCAAAAATGAGCTCGCCGGAGAAATCAGCAAGACAGTCGCCGCCGACGGGTTGTCCTGGATCGATCTTTCCTCGAACCAGCTGACGGGATCGATACCAGAAGCCTTTGGAGAATTGAAAAACCTTTCGATTCTCTACTTGTACTTCAACAATCTTTCCGGTGAATTTCCGGCGAGCATCGCGCGGCTCTCGAACTTATATGATATCCGAATCTTCAACAACAGCATCCAAGGTGTGCTGCCGCCGGAGATGGGCAAATATTCCCGGCTGTGGAACTTCGAAGTGAACGACAACAAGTTCACCGGTGAACTGCCGGACCATCTCTGCGATGGAAACGCGTTGACCGGTTTAATTGTTTTCGACAACCAGCTTACCGGCGAGCTTCCCAAGTCTTTAGGAAGCTGCGACACGCTGCTTAATGTGCAGCTCCAGAACAACCTGTTTACCGGCGAGTTTCCTGCTGGGATTTGGTCGTCGACAAACTTAACTCTCGTTGCGATGCAAGGGAACCGGCTCACCGGAACTTTGCCGGAGAAGCTTCCATGGAATCTGACACGGCTTGTGATCCAAAACAACCTGTTTTCTGGAAGAATTCCTTTATCGGCTGGTGGCTTTTTGTATTCAACGGCGACCAAAACAACTTTTCCGGAGAAATTCCGGCAAGTTTCTTTGAGAATTCGATGTTTCAGTCCCTTACTCTCAGCGGCAACCATATCTCCGGCAATATTCCGGCGACGGTTGGGTCGATGACATCACTCAGCGTTCTTGATTTGAGCAACAATCTGCTCGCCGGAGCCATACCAGAATCCCTTGGATCCCTGCCTCTTCTCAACGCTCTTGACCTCTCTAAGAACAAACTCTCCGGCGATATCCCTTCCAAGCTTGGCGATCTCAAGCTCAATTATCTGAACCTCTCCGTCAACGCCCTCACCGGCGAGATCCCTGTGCCGCTTCAAATTCAGGCTTACGAAGATAGCTTCCTCTCAAATCAAAACCTTTGCGCCGCTGATGATCGCTCCTTCCCCTACATCCATAGCTGCAGAAACTCGCCGGCCAGCTCAGATAAACTCTCCTCCAGCCTTCTCATCCTCTCCATTGTCCTCGGCGCACTCCTTATCTCCGGCGTGATGCTGATATGTTTTCTCATAATCAGAGCACTCCGCCGGCAGAAGAACGCTGTCCCATTTCCGACGGACTGGAAGACCACATCTTTCCAAGTGGTGGATGTGAGCGAGTCCGCAATCTTCCGCGGGCTCACCGAGGAAAATATCATCGGAAGGGGCGGTGGAGGTAAAGTCTACCGCGTCTCCCTCGCCGGTGGTATCGTCGTTGCCGTTAAAAAGATATGGAACGCACGCAAACTCGATTCCCATCTAGAAAAGGAGTTCCTAGCGGAGGTTAAGATCCTCGGCTCCATCCGCCATGCCAATATCGTGAAGCTCCTCTGCTGCATCTCCGGCAGAAACTCAAAGCTCCTTGTTTACGAATACTTACATATCGGCAGCCTCGACGGGCGGCTTCACCGTCGAAAACGCAGCGGCGGCACGCCGCCGCTCGACTGGCAGACAAGGCTGCAAATCGCGGTCGGTGCGGCAAAGGGTCTCAGCTACATGCACCACGGCTGCTCCCCGCCGATCATCCACCGCGACGTGAAGTCGAGCAACATACTTCTGGACCCCAATTCAACTCCAAGATTGCAGATTTTGGACTGGCGAGGATTCTGGCGAAGGGGGGAGAACCCGAGACGGTGTCGGCGGTGGCGGGTCTTTTGGGTACATGGCGCCGGAGTGTGGGGCGGTGAGGAAGGTGAACGAGAAGGTGGATGTTTATAGCTTTGGCGTGGTGCTTCTAGAGCTGGTGACGGGGAGGGAAGCAGGGGATGGAGGTGAGGAAGATGATGGGAATCTGACGGACTGGGCGTGGCAGAGATATAAGGAGAGTGGGTGGACGGTGGCGGATGCGGTGGATAAGGAAATTGCCGGAGATTCATCGGAGTGGGTAGAGGAGGCTGAGGTGGTGTTCAGGATGGGACTTATATGCACGGGTTGGGATCCGGCAAGCCGCCCGACGATGAAGGAAGTGCTGCAGGTGCTAATGAAGTTGGGGCGGGGCAGGGAAGTTATTGACGGCATCGGCGGTGCAGGGGAAACAGAGAGTGATTTGTTACAGAGCAGCAAGGGTAAGAGTTCGAGTAGGAGGAAGAAGATTGCTGATGTTATCGATGACAGTGATGATAGTGGGGTTGGTCGCTACGCCAGCATTGATTCTCTGTTGTGATCCGGAGGAGGAAAGAACGCCGGCGACAGGCATTTCTCTGTAACTTCGATCCAAATGGTAATTGTTATGGGCAAATCTATTTTGGATTGGTGCAAACCAACTTTTAAAATAAAAATTCTTAAATAATTATTTTAAATGTAATAGTAAAATTGATAGGGGCAATCCATTTTCTCATCACGTCGACAGAAGCGAGCTATATGCGACGACACCGCCACCACCGCTGACGACTCTCTCTTCGTCATCGTCAATGCCACCGCCACCGCTGCCGCCGCCACCGCCACCAACGCCTACCGCAAGACATACGCGATGACACCTATCACACATCCTCGCTTCTGATCACCGCGGGAGCTCCAACTTTATTTGTGTCAGACATTCTTGCTCATCTTCAGCTCCTTTGATCTGAATCAAGCCGTAGATTTAATATTTCTTTTCGTATTTCTCATCTTCATAATTTGTTTTCGTATTTTTCATCTTCATAATTTATTTTCGTATTTCTCCAGCGAAAAAAAAGAATGTCGAAAAGCTGCACTGATCGTTAAAAAAAAGTTTCTATGATGAATTTGAAATTTTTGTAATACATTAAATTTTATAATGTTATTATTAAATTATTTGTTCAAATTTTGCTAATTTTGTTAAAAAAATTTGTATTGATTTACACGTGATAATTTGGTTTGCACATATAAATTTTGAGTTTGCCCGTAAAATTGGTTTGCATCTATCCAAAATTGATTTGCACATAACAATCACTATCCAAATAATCAAATCTAATGCTTCATTTGTTTTAGCGTTTATGGGTGTTCCGTTTCCTAAAAACGCACCGCACGCTGGGTTTCTCATTTGTTTTTTCGCCTTCAATTCGATCTGCCCGACGTTTGCGAGCAGATAAAAAAGTCGCGGGAGGAAACCCCGCACCTTTGCTCTGTTTACCGCGTTTGGAGGAGGTGAAAGTCGGCACTGCGCGCTCCCTTTCACGGGTGACTCTTCTCCGGTGGAGGTCTTCCCCGTCGTCGCTTTCTTTCCCGTCGCCACACCCAAAACTCGCTGGTAAAGCTTCCTGGGTTCCGACTCCGCAGGGCTCCATCTTCTCCGACGCAGGGCTCCATCTCCGCTATCGAATCGGAGGTGGAATTGGACTGGCATCTCCCTCAACAATACCAGCTACCTCCACCCCTGCATCTCCCTCGACAACGCCGGCGGGGCTTCGGGTATCTCCCTTAACGGCAGTGGAGCCGCGCGGAAGCAGGATGGAGGCATGGCTAGGCGGAGCAGTGCGGAGCAGTACGACGCAGGGCTCTATCTTCTTTTTGTCTCTCCCTCCCTCTCTCTATCCTTCTATCTCATGCTATAGGTTTAGGATATCTATAAATTTCTAATTTTTAATATTTTAAAATCGATGGCTGCTCAGTAATGAATGCTATATATATATGAGTGTGTGCGTGTTTATGTGATGTGTTTTATTTCATGACTTTGTGTATGTGTTGTATTTTATTTTTGAGTGTATGTATTTTGTGAGTCTGTCTGCGGATAATATTATATTTGTGTTGTGTCATTTAGTAATATATATACATATATTATAAAAAATAATTTATAAAAAATAAATAATAATTTTTTAAAAAAAACTTATTTACAAAATGTCACCGTTGTTTTGTCAAACGGTTCTCTGTTTTGAATGACTTTGCAAACACAAACTATCTAAACAGATCTTCATTTCCAACTGTTGGTTTATTGGCTCCTACCCGGTTCAAGTGAACCGGGCCACACACTTATAAAACAAAAAAGGAAACCGTTTGCACCCCTCCACATTCCTCTCCCCGCAACCGCTCACTCTCTCCCTCTCACCGCCCCAGCCCGCGCTGCCGCTCGTGGAGGAGTAGAGCCGCCGTTGCCGTTCGTGGAGGAGGAGCGCCGCCGGTGTTCTCCCGGTTTGAGGTGAGGTGGTGGTCGGCTGTAGCCGTGGAAGGAAGAAGGCGAGGGCTGTTCTGAGGAGGCTTTGGAGAGGAGAAGTTTGCGCTGAGGACGGGCTACACGTTCGTGGCGAGGTCCGGGTCCGAACTTGGAGTTTTCTCTCCGGTGGTGGCGGTGGTGGCGGTTGAACGTCGGAGATCGACGTTGAAGGTTCCGACGAACCGTGTGCGTCCGTTAGTCGGATTGCAGTCCAGTTTTCTACACTCACGCGGATCGTGCGCGTCCGACACATTCACGGTTTTCATCGGACGGTCCATTTTCTCTCCCCTTATTTTCATATGTGTATGCATCTATTCTGTTAATATACATCGCATGGTTGTGCCTCGATGGAATTGCCGAATGTCTGCATTTAATTTCATATTGATGTTGCTTGTATTTCCTGTATTAGTTATAGCTGCGCCGGTTTTGCACTGCCTGTCCCCCCAGCAAGCGGTATCAGAGTCAGGTTCGGTAGACGACCGTGATTGGACATTCTAGGAAGGATTTGACTGCGTGGTGAACGTCTAGGTCCTCTTCCCGCTCTTCAGATCCGACCTTTGAACAAATCAGGTCTTCTAGTTGTCGGGGACAGTCATGGCAGGGAAGAACGCAATTTGGACATATTTCCGTTGAGAAGTTCGATGGCAGTGAGAATTTTAGCCTATGACAGATTCAAGTTAAGGATATGTTGGTTAACAAGGTTTGATTCGAGTCTTGCGGGGGCGCGATCAAATTAACCACGTCAGTAAAAGATGAGGAATGGAATGATCTTGATGAAAAAGCCACGAGCACAATCAGGAATGTGTTTGCTGAAGGGTGCTCTTTAACATCGGGAACGAAGAGACGACAGTCGAGCTGGGAAGCACTTTGGAGGACTGTACTCGGCAAAATCCGTGACGACAAGATTGTTGCTGAAGAGCAGCGCCTTATGCGCTGAAGAGCAGGAAGGTGGCAACCTGCAGGAACACTTCAATTTGTTCAACGGTCTTCTGAGCCAATTACATGTGGTTGGCTCGAAGGTAGAGGAAGAAGACAATGCCTCCTGCTTCTTACCTCGCTCTCAGCGTCATACAAGCACATGGTGACTACGCTCTGTATGAGACGGATACGTGGGGCTGGAAGAAGTCACGTTGGCGCTGTTATCCAATCAGATGTTTAAAGGACCCCACTCATAGGGTGACCAGATCTTGGTTTAGCGCATGAACGCGGGAGGAGGTTAGCAAAGGACGAGCAGTGCACGAGCTCGGTCGGCGTCGAAGAAGGACAAGTGACGTGTTACCACTGCAGACAGGTTGGTCATATTAGGAGAAATTGTCCGCAGCGGGTGCAGGAAGTTCTGGAATTCGAAGGATGTCAAATATGCGGGCATGGTGACACTGACCGGAGGCGATGAAGATTTATTGCGTCATGAGAGTCAGAATGACTCTGATAGCTGGATTTTGGATTCTGGTGCTTCGCAGCACATTTGCTCAGCTGCGGCGATGTTCAGTTCACTGGAGGTGACGTCTGAGTCGGTATTTCTGGGTGACGGCTCAACATGTAAGGTCACCGGGATTGGGACGGTGAACTTACGGACGCATGACGGAGCTATGCGTAGAGTTGATCAGGTACATCTGTTACCTAAGCTGCGCAGGAATCTGATATCGTTGTGTAGATTGGATTCCAGTGGTTGCAGTTTTGCAGTGAGAGATGGAGTTCTGACGGTGAGGCGAGGGCGCACCGTGCTCATGCGAGCTTTGCAGCATGGTAGTTTGTACCGGCTGATGGGGACCACGATGCGAGGTGGTGAGCCCATATTTTTTGCGGCCGACAGAGGTGACAGTTGTGGTGCAGTGGATCGTCTTCTAGGGACTCGGGTTCGACGAGTCAGTTTTTGCGATCCGTTGGCGACGACGTTCAGAGGTTGAGCCGAGCAGGGATGAGTCGACTGGAACAGGTCGGATGACGCCTCAAGTCGTTGAGGTGGTGCTTCGCGCAGTTGTGTGCTTCGTGCAGGAGGTGGCAGTGGACCGGGGTATGAGCCAAGGTGGTGTTTGTTGGTTTATTGGCTCTTACTTGAACCGGGCCACACACTTATAAAACAAAAAAGGAAACCGCCTGCACCCCTCCACATTCCTCTCCCCGCAACCGCTCACTCTCTCCTCGCACCGCCCCAGCCCGCGCTGCCGCTCGTGGAGGAGTAGAGCCGTCGTTGCCGTCCGTGGAGGAGGAGTGCCGCCGGTGTTCGCCCGGTTTGAGGTGAGGTGGTGGTCGGCTGTAGCCGTGGAAGGAAGAAGGCGCGGGCTGTTTTTGAGGAGGCTTTGGAGAGGAGAAGTTTGCGCTAAGGACGGGCTACACGTTCGTGGCGAGGTCCGGGTCTGAACTTGGAGTTTTCTCTCCGGTGGTGGCGGTGGTGGCGGTTGAACGTCGGAGATCGACGTTGAAGGTTCCGACGAACCTTGTGCGTCCGTTAGTCGGATTGCAGTCCAGTTTTCTACACTCACGCGGATCGTGCGCATCCGGCGCATACGCGGTTTTCATCGGACGGTCCATTTTCTCTCCCCTTATTTTCATATGTGTATGCATCTATTCTGTTAATATACACTGTGTGGTTGTGCCTCGGTGGGATTACCGAGTGTCTGCATTTAATTTCATATTGTTGTTGCTTGTATTTCCTGTATTAGTTATAGCAGCGCCGGTTTTGCACTGCCTGTCCCCCAGCACCAACATCCAGTTTCCAGCAGCTCTCTCTACAAACTTGTCTTTACAACAGCTACTTTTACAACTGCATCCGTTCTGCCAAATGAAGCCTAAATATAGTCGTTCAATCTGCTGGAGCAATCCAAGGTCGGGAGGTGTTGTAAAATACAGCACACAAAAGCACAACAATCAAAATATAAAAAAAATAAAAGATAA
>CM077148.1:199832719-199953800 GCA_039583875.1 Platanthera guangdongensis
TTTGGTGGGAGCGTGTGGAGATTCATAGCAACAAGAGTTGGCTCGCATTCGAGGCTCGGTTAGACCGTCGTCATGGGAGCACCCTTTTCGGATACATCAGGAACCCTTGGGGCTTACCGGAGGTGCGGAATTCACTCTCTGCTCGTTGTCGCCGCCAGAAGGGGAAGGAGCGGGAATTTTCGTCGGTGCTGGGTTTTTCGGAGCCTCGTGAATTGGCCAATCGCCTGTTCAGCATCTTCTCATTTATGGAGGATAAGGGCTTACTGCAATGCGACATTTCTTCCATCTCTGGGCGGATTGCTGAGACATCTTTGAGTGGTAGTCGGAAACAGAAGGCTGTTGTAGTTTCCCGAGGTGGCGGGAGTGTGGTGCCTTGTTCGTCTTCTCCGAGTGATGATTATCCTTCCGGTGGCCGTGGCGGTTCACCTCCCGAGGTACGGGTGCTTGGTTCGCCAGCCCCCCAGTCTTTCCCTGCGGAGGTAGCGGCTCCGAGGCTATCTTTTTCTTTGAAGGCGATGAATGAAGTGGTAAATGAGCTTGATCATTTTTTGTTCTTTTTTATCGTTATGTTGCTCTGACTTCTCTCTTTTTTTGCAGATAGAGGCTCAGGCTGAGACTGTCGCTACTTGGAACGACCACTATATGAGCCTAAAGGACGGGTATTTGGTCATTTAGGGGAAGCTCAGATTGACGACGAGCTCACTCGCCTCCTTGAGGGAGGAGCATGACCGTGACATTTCACGATTCCGTCGGATTGGGTCCGGGCTGAAGTCCGAGTTGGATGATGCACGCACGACATTGGAGGTAGAGAAGGCACTGGTGGAGAGGACCACCTAGATGCTGAAGCATTCCCAGGAGGAAGCCACCAGCTTAGAAACTCAGCTTCGGGTGGCAAGGGCCCAAGTGGAGATGCTATCTTCTAACAACCGCGTGTCAGAGATGAAGGTTGCTGGACTTGCAGAGTACTTGGAGTCATTGGACTATATACGAGACCGTTGACTAATTGTGGAGGAGGTCCGCTACAAGATCTGGTACAAGGAGGTGGAGCCTCAGGTGGAAGATGCCCGTGAGTTGGCCCTCAGGCATGGAGTGGCGAAGGCCTTCTGATTTGTCGGCCGACACCTAGGGTATGAGACTTTTGGCTTTAGCTTTGATGATGTTTCTGAGGATGAGGGCTCTGATGTCGATGTTGTTGATAAGTAGAGTCCTCATGTTTCTGTATTTGTATGTTTCTGTATTCTTCCTCTAGTTATTTGTGTCGTGTGTTGTTTTTGCTTAGCAGTTGTAGTGGACGCTCTTGTGCGCAGATCTGTATAACATCATTATTTTTATGTTACTTAGTTGTTTCGTTTTTCCATTTTCTCCTTTGAGAACTGTTTTTGCGAGTTTGGCTCGCAGGAGAGTGTGGGCGAAGTGTTCCACGTGATCTGGGTTCGCAACCTCGTTTGCATAGTTTCATCTTGCGGCTCAGTTTGCGTGGTTCTAGCCCACAGCTGAGTCTGCACGATTCTAGCCCGCGGCTTAGTTTGCACGGTTCTAGCCCGCGGCTTAGTTCGCACGGTTCTAGCCCGCGGCTTAGTTTGCACGGTTCTAGCCCGCAGCTTAGTTCGTGCGGGTTGTAATCGCGACTTTGTCGTGAGGGGGGCAGGCCCCCACGAGGAGTTTGCACGAGTCCGGCTCGGCTTAGTTTGCGCAAGTTGTAATCGCGGCTTTGCCGTGAGGGGGCATGCCCCCACGGGGAGTTTGCACGAGTCCGGCTCGCGGCTTAGTTTGCGCGGATTGTAATCGCGGCTTTGCCTTGAGGGGGAAAGCCCCCGCGAGAGTTTGCACGAGTCGGGCTCGTGGCTTAGTTTTCACGGGTTGTAATCGTGGCTTTGTCGGGGGGGGGGGGGGCAGGCCCCCACGAGGAGTTTGCACGAGTCGGGCTCGCGACTTAGTTTGCCCTGGTTGTAATCGCGACTTTGTCGTGAGGGGGACAGGCCCCCACGGGGAGTTTGCACGAGTCGGGCTCGCGGCTTAGTTTGTGTGGGTTGTAATCGCGACTTTGCCGTGAGGGGGGCAGGCCCCACGGGGAGTTTGCACGAGACAGGCTTGCGGCTTAGTTTGCACGGCTTGTAATCGCAGCTTTGTCATGAGGGGGGCAGGTACCCATAGGGAGTTTGCACGAGTCAGGCTCGCGGCTTAGTTTGCACGGCTCTAGTCCGTGGCTTTGTCGCGGAAGTGGGGCATGCCCTTGCGAGGTTTGCACGAGTCAGGCTCGCGGCTTAGTTTTCACGGCTCTAGTCCATGACTTTGTCGCAAAAGGGGGCAGGCCCTTGCGAGGTTTGCATGAGTCAGGCTCGCGGCTTAGTTTGCACGGCTCAAGTCCGCGAATTTGTCGCGAAAGGGGGCAGGCCCTTACAAGGTTTGCACGAGTCAGGCTCGCAACTTAGTTTGCACGGCTCTAGTCCGCAGCTTTGTCGCGAAAGTGGGGCAGACCCTTGCGAGGTTTGCACGAATCAGGCTCGCGGCTTAGTTTGCACGACTCTAGTCTGAGGCTTTGTCACGAAAGGGGCAGGCCTTTGCGATGGCAAGGTGTCGGCTTGCAGTAACGACAGAGAACGTAAGTACTCAATCCGACCGCCGGAGAATGTAAATATTCAATCCGGTTGCACGCCTTAACCTGGCTAAACAATTTCTCAATTAGGCATTAATAAAGTAAATAGCAAAAAGATAGTTTTCACAAGCCCGAGTTTGCGGTTTTTACAATAGCAATTCAATAAATGATCGGAAAAGGAAACGACTGAAGGATGGAAGTGGCGGGAGCGGGATTAGAAAACATCCAGGATCGATTGTTGGAGTATTGCGGTGTAATCAGAATCAACTTGGATGACAACGAACTGTACGTCATAGGTTGCTTGTCCAAGTGCTTCTTCAAGAGTGACCAAAAGAGTAGTGACGCCTATGACTGGTACTGGGGCTTTCCCCAAAACACAAGCGCTGACAAATGTTAGCTCGAGATTGCTAGTGGTTAGTTTGAGTTGAAGTAGTGTTGATAAAAACAACACATTAATGATTATACCTCCATCCACTAGAACTGGTTCAACTTGGTGGATGGCTTGCTAATTCTGATGCTTGTACATCTCATGTTCTGACTAGGAGGCTATCACTTTCTTGATAGGAATTGATCAACCACCCCCAGACTGGTCAGTCGCTGGATCTCTTCCTTTAGCTGATTGCACCCGTCGATGTTGTGGCCATGACCCCGGTGATACTCGTAATTTTTTGACAAATCTCCTCTGCCAGGGGCGAGCGCCCTGGGCCTGCACAAGGCTGGGTGCTTACGGATTGCTTTAAAGATCTTGTCTTGGGGGGCGTTGAGCGCCGCAAACTGATGCAAATCTCGCTCTTGGTATGTACTGGTTCGTTGGTCGCAGTTTCTCTTATGCTCGAGGTACACACTATTCTCTAGTTCTCTTTTCCGGGCTTTATACAGGCTTGGACTTTCAGGCGTGAGCTTTATGACCGTCATAATCTTTTGATAAAGAGAGCTACGAGTTCAATGTAGTTGTTTATCCTCTCTTCTTGCAGAGAGTGAAACCAAGATCGAGCTTTCCCTTTTAGTATTGTCGGAAATGCCTGGACCATGAGTTGATCTGAAGCGTTGCGAGCGTGCATGATATCTTCGAAACACTTCACGTGTTCCAGCGGGTTGCTGGTTCTGCTGAAATTGTGGATTTCAAAGCCATCTTCTGGACCTAGGCCTGCCCAAGAGTCAGGTGAGTTGTAGTTGGGTAGATGTTCACTTAGCCCCTGCTTCGTAGCTGACGCATCGAGACCCATCATGTTTCCAAAGTTCTCTTCATAATGAGGATTGACGAAGTGGCGATCATGTATCTCTTGGAGTAATGCTGTGGGCGTGGATGAGCTACCTATACTTGAGAATTCCTTCTCTATGTCGTACTCCTCGTGTAGGCAATGTCTGGTTGAGGCGGAGAGTTCTCCTGATGGCGGTGAATCAACGTGCTTGAATGGCGCTGTGGAGGACTGCTTTACTTCCTGACATATAACAAACATCATGGCCTGAAGCTTGTTTGTTTGCGCGGAGTGCTTTGCCATTAGGTCCTCAATCTTCCTAATGACGGATGCTTGATTGATTTTATCCATGCGGACGGGGGCCGACTTAATGCATTCCTCGGGGACTGGTTCTTCAGCAGTGCGGGCGACTCATTTTGACATTGAGGCAGAGCTTGAATGTTGCAAGAAGAGAGGTTTTGGCTTCTGAAAGATGCTGGGAATCGTGGTTCCCACAGACGGCGCCAAACTATTGCGGACTAACTCGATGTCCCAGCCGAACCAGAATAAACTGGACCGGCTTAGCTCTCGGGATAGTCGAGAGCGCACACTGTCAATGAAAATAGAGTTGGCATAAGAGGTTTTAATGTGGAAAACCCCTCAACTGGGTAAAAAACCACGTGATCGGATCTATGCCGGTCAAAGTCCACTATCAACTTGCGATTACAATATGCTTGGGGAATCGAGGGTGACAGACCGCTCCTCGTTACAACTTGGAGGTGAGAGAGAATTCTACGACTCGCGTCGGGCAATAGGCTACGCCGAAGGAGTGCTGGTTACAAGGTGGAGTCTGATAGAGCATGCTCGCAACGGCTGTCTTCTTCCTTGAGCTGCCCACTTGGGACTTGGGCGTCTCCTCTGTTCGCCGGTGACTTGGTGGCAGCTCGGTCGCAGTTTGAAGGTGGCTCGACGGTGGCTGAGAGGCGATGATTCAACAGAGCTCAGACCTGAGGAAGAAAAAGCCTCAGAGGAAAAAGTTCAGAAATGAGGAGCCCTGGGGCTCCTTTTATAGGCTCCAAGAGGAGGTTATGACGGGCCCCCCACTAACCTAGTGGTTAGTGGGTGGTTACCTGCAGATCGGACGACGATGGAGGCCTCGTAGCTATCGAACGGTGGCTAATCCCGCAGGCGGCGGCGGCTTGCCGGTCAAGTGGCGGCGACGACGGCGGTCAGCGGATGTGGCGACGTCGGCGGTCAGCTACGACGGCGGCGTCAGTGGCGGTCGTCGGCGACGACGGTGGCTATAACGACCCGGAGGACCACGACATCGCCCGGTCCACCACACAGCCAAGGAAGGCAACCTGGCACCACTGGTGGTACAACCAGAATCTACAAGGTCTGCAGACCGTACACTCCAACCAAATCTCTGCGCCTGTTTCTCAGCAGTGGTAGGTTGTTGTCATGGGGTTTCGAACCCGCAATCTTGATAAGACCCTCCTGCATCTTAGCTGGTGATGAGCCCTGTTTGCAGGAGGGTCTTATCAAGGTTGCAGGTTCGAAATCCCGTGACAACAACCTACCACTGCTGAGAAACAGACGCAGAGATTTGGTTGGGGTGTACGACCTGCAGGCCTGTAGATTCCGGCTGTACCACCCGTGGTGCCAGGTTGCCTTCTTGGGCTGCGTGGTGGGCAGGCAATGTCGTAGTCCTCCCGGGTCGTTACATTTTTTTTAACGACCTGTTCCGCTAGGAGCACAGCGCCGCCCCGCCCACCACGTAGCCCAGGAAGGCAACCTGGCAACACAGATAGTACAGTCGGAATCTACAAGGCCTGCATGTCATACACCCCAACCCATCACTGTGCCTGTTTCTCAGCAACAGTAGGTTGTTGCCACGGAAACCCGTAACCTTGATAAGTCCCTCCTGCAAACATGACTCATCACCAGCTGAGAAATAGACACAGTGATGGGTTGGGGTGTATGACCTGCAGGCCTTATAGATTCCGGCTGTACCACCTGTGGTACCAGGTTGTCTTCCTGGGCTGCGTGGTGGGTCGGGCGACGCTGTGCTCCTAGCGGGCCAGGTCGTTACAGCGGCGTCAGCGGCGGCCGGCGGCAGCGGCGGTAGTTATTGAATGGGAGGCCCCCATGATTTCTCTTATTGTGGGGGAGATCATGAGAGCTAGATTTGACCGGTCAAACCCATGAACTCTTCAATATGAGGAATTATTGGGGAGTGGTTAAATGCACACCCAAACATTTAAATGGATTTCATCCCCATCAAAGTGCAATACATTTAATGACTTACACTTTTTTACTTAAAAGAAAAATATAAAAGTCTGAAAAAATTGAACCAGTCAGATCCTCCCCAACCTATTTCGACCCTGAAATGAATCTCCTCCATTTTAAGAAGTGAAATGGCAAGGATGTGATATCATTGCTCATAGCTCTATTTGCATGCGACTTGAGCATCTATTTGCAAAGCGTCCTTGTAAAGTTATAATTTGCCCAAATGGCCCCTAATCTAAAAATCGATCCTCTTCATGCTTCTGAGAAGGAAAACAATGAACCATCTTTAGGGTTTCCAAATCGAAGAAGAGAAAGACAGTGAGCAGCAGCAACAATGTCGTCGCATCGAAAGCGCCTCATCGCCGATGAGCCCTCCCGCTCTACCTACGCAAAGCGCCCCCACGAACGCTCCCCTTCCCCCTCCCGTCTCGCCGGTCCAGCTACCGCCGTCGACCCCGCCAACACCAGTCGCCCATCCTTTCCTTCTCACCTCGACGTCCCCGATCTCTCCTCTAAGGTCCACCATATATGCGAGATTCTCGCCTCTTCCCCTGCCGTCGAAGCCGACCTCGACAAATCCGGCATCCGCTTCTCCGCCGATGATGTTGAGGAGGTCCTGAAGCTCTCCTACTCCCACCCTGGCGCCGCCGTCAAGTTCTTCCGCTGGAGCGGTACTTGGCTGCAGAACCGCCACTCACCCTATTCATGGAACCTCGTGGTTGACCTCCTCGGCAAGAACCTCCTCTTCGAGGCTATGTGGGACGCCGTCCGCTCCATGCACTCCGAGGGCTTCATTTCTCTCGCCACATTCGCCTCCATCTTCTCCTCTTTCGCCTCCGCAGGACGCCCCGCTGATGCTCTCGCCGCTTTCGACGCCCTCGCACCCCACGGAATTCCCCAGGACACGGCCGCCCTGAACTCCCTCCTCTCCGCCCTATCTCGCGAAAACCTCACATCAGCAGCCCTCGACTACCTCCGCCGCATCCGTGTTCGAATCCCGCCCGATTCCGACTCCTACGCCATCCTTCTCGAAGGATTTGAGAACGAGAGGAATCACCGCAGCGCGCACGAGTTTTCAACGAAATGGTTCTTCGAATTGGTTGGAATCCAGCCAACGTTCCAGCATACGATTCCTTCCTCAACACTCTGCTATCCCATGGCCCCAACGGTTTTGATGAGGCTCTCAGATGGCTGTATAAGATGAAGGAGAATGGCTGCCTCCCAGGGATGAAGTTTATCCGAAGCGCCATTGATGAGTGCGCCAAGGTTGGAGACGTGCGGGCAGCGATCCTGCTATGGGATTCTCTCGTAGGGAAGAATGGGTGCCAGCCTGACACGGAATTATACAACTCGATGATTTCTCTCTACTGCCAACAGAATCAACTGGATGTTGCCTACGAGTTCTTGGATGAAATGGTCTTCCACGGGGCATTCCCAGACTCGAAAACATACGTTTGATTCTCAAATCTCTGATCAAGAGCAAGAAGCTGCTAGAAATACATGTATTGCTCATGGAAATGGTGATGAACGAGTTCGTTCCAAGCCCTTCGATCTGTGATTCTGCGATGAATCTGCTCATGGATTTTAAAGACTGGGATACAGCGTTGAAGGTGTGGAAGATTATGATTACGAATGAAATTGCTGGGGAAGAGATCGGGAACTCGTTCATCGTTTGTTTGTGTTATAATAAACGGCTTCCTGAAGCTTGCAAATATGCAGAGGACATGATTGATAGTGGAATCAAGTTGCAGTCATCCACACTGTCTAAGCTGAGGAGCAGCCTTCAACAGTTGGGTAAGAGTTTTATTTATGATAACATCCTTAGCAAATGGAAAAAAGTTACCAGTGATAGAAATTTGTAGAATTTTGTGCTTTGATGTTAGCTTGTTTGGCTACTTAATTTCTTCTCCAATTTTATTAGGGTAAAAAATGTGAGATGTATTATGTTTTCATAATCTATCAGAAGCTGATACTAATTATTTTAAGCTTTTAAGTCATTTGATTGAAACTTTTTAAAAATTTCTTGGTATCCAGCTGTTTCTGAATTGTGTCTCATCAGATTGTTTACTTTTGTTGATTTGTGCACAGTAGATTTAACATCTAATATAACACTAAGTTAGAGTGGCACGTAGTTAAGTTCGTGTGAGCTAGCCTCAGCTAAATAGAAAAAAGAGGAAGGTTTTGACCTAGTCGAGTTGAAACCATCAATTTCAGTTCACCTTTTTAGTTGACTAATCTAATTACTGTAAATCTGAACTTCTTATGAAATATTTATTAATTTCAAATAAGATTATGTGCCTATAAAACAAGTGCCTCAAATCACCATGGAACTACGTGTTGAAGGATTCTTGCTTGAGCGATCAAATGTACAGTGGGTATTCCATGATGATGACCTTAAAGGGCTATCATCATCCGAATCATTTGGCACCTTGATTTCCTTTCAATTTAGCATGGAGTTGAAGAAGATCCCAAGGGCTCGGTCGTTCACCAATGAAAATATTATGTGAGTTTTGGTTTAGAATGTCACGAGTCCGTTCACATCTTATCTTCCGTTAATGTAAAGGAAGAATGTGAAAGGAAGAGCTTCGATAATACGTGACATTGACAGGGTATGCTTTTTTTACTCTTTTAGTCTTTGTTCATCTATTTTTTGCTTCAATTTTTGATTGTTTCATATTTTAATCATGAAGATGGAATGATGTATTTCAATGATGTGATTTATTTATGATCATGTCTATGTTTAGATTAGAAGAGGCTTGATTATAGTGTTAATCTGGTCAACACTTAATTAATTTTGTGTCAACCGGCCTTATCAAAGTCTACATCATGTCAGATCCTACCACGTGTATTTAATTGGTTCTTGACTTTTGCTTGCCTTGCAAAACTTTCCAGCTTGGCTATAGATCTTGCGCCTTTCATAATTAATTAAAACCGCCTTCAAGACCGACATCCTTGGTTCTGGATTTCATCTTCCAACTGTTTGCATGCCACATATCCACTTCTATGTTCATCTTCTTTCCAGCATGCCTGTTACACTTGCCGGCTTCACCGTTTTGGATTGTAATCTTCCATGTGAATGAAGTTCCTTCCATCTTTGTCTTGCCGCCTTTGTGTCACCTTGATTGCTTCATGCCTACATCTTCCCTAGTTCCCTGCCCGTGTCTTCTAGAAAGCCATCAAAGTTTGTTTCTTCTCCAAGGTTTCCGGCCTTTTTGCCGCCCAACTGTTTTCAGAGCTAATCAATGTTGTATTTCAGAGCAAAGCTGATTTTCTATCGTGTCGCCACCAGAAGTAGATCCCCACATTTCTTCCAGTGAATTCCCTAATTGTTCCAAAACAACTAGAAATAGATTCTTTAACCAAAAAGAATTCAGTTTAGATGTAGGATATTTATCCAAATGGTTTCAAAATTATGTTATGTATGATGGAATCATAAAAGTTTTGATCTTTTGTAACTCTGTCTATAACTCACTAGAGGCTCGGGAAACAAAGAGGACATTTACGGATGATATATCCAACAACAAAAAGGAAAAAGATTTAATAACGAAACTCCTGAGCATTTGTTGATCTCCGATGTGTCCATATCAATGGAATGATTGACTCATTCTTTTGATGAATCATTTCTTCGAACAGAAGAAGATTCTGTGAACATTGACTCGAAATCTCACTTATTAGTGTCCATTGTCGAAGAATTTTCTGAGGAATTGATTGTGAGTTTGTGATATATTTAATCCATGCATCATATCATGTAAAATTGATACATTTTTTGACTACTACTTGATGGGGAACCATCAGATGCACCTGGAGGGGTTCGCCGCAAGGCGGGACCTACATACATGTATTTGCGCAAAAAGACTTGATCGGATCGCCGATCGGACTCCGCGGTTGCGTCCAGGACGTCGCCGCGAGTCAAAGAACTATATTATTTTATTTTTTTGAGTTTGTTTTGATGTATTTTAAGGGGCTAACCCACCGGCCAATCATAGTCGTTGATGTGGATGCCCTAACTTGTCTTTTCTTATAAATAGGAGTGTTAGAGGCTGAATTGAACCATTGTTGGATTTGGAGAAAGAGTTTCCCGGATTCCAGCGATCCCTCCCCGGTGCCGACGCCGTGGAACCCTAGGTGACGACTACTAGGCCGCCAAACTTTCCCCCAAGGTAAACCCTACCCCCCTCCATCATCTTCCATCATCTTCTCCCCTTTTCCACCACCAGAATCCCCAAAATCCCCACCCCGGCCACCTCCTAAAACTGCCATAACAGCCCGCCGGCCTCCACCTCCCCCTCCTCCCCAATCCGCCAACTCCTCTTCGTGGATCCACCGTTCTAACAACCCTAAAACTCTAGATCCGTCTAGATCTAGGGTTATAACCTCCCGATCCGTTATTTCCACCACTCATACTTTCCATTTTTGCTCGGATCCGCCCCTAAATAGCGGATCTACCCATCCCCGGCCCGGATCTACTTATTCGTGGCGGATCCACCGTTTTACTATCCGTTACCACCGTTTTCCGCCGCGGGTAGCCACCGTCACCGTCGTCTCGCCACCGGCTCCATCTCCGATCGCCGATCGACACATCCGGCCCTCCAAATCTTCAGTGCCTCATTTCAACCCTCTACTTTGTGAGTTTTGTTTTTGTAGGATTGGACTATTTGATTTGATATTATGCATTTGTGATTATTTATATGATGCTGCGAATCTAGTTGGTGGAAATTGCTTCGATACACTACTAATTTGTAGGAGGAGTCATTCGTCGCACGCTTTGCTTTGGCCCTCCGAGCGGAGGAAGCCATTATTAATTTGCTGAAATTAGTTGTTTGTTCTTCTCGTCACGCGGACTTCTCGCCAAGCGGACGAACCCACAATGATCCATGTTAATCGATCATGTGCCTGCCTATCTAGACTGATGCTTCACAGCTCCATCGAAGGATGTAATTGCCGACCAATAATGATTTAATCTCCTCCAAGAACTCTAGTTAAGATTATTGCTCCTCGCTTCAAAGAATTCCTTACCCGTCGCCACTCCTCTTCTAACAACAAGAGCATGAAGGGTTAAGGTCTATATAGTGCGTGGACGGGGACGAGATGCAATACGAAATAGATACAAGAAATATGATTTAAAAAAAGCAAGGATACAAGATACGTTTAAAAAATCAATTATTTAAATGTAAGTATTAACTAATATGAAAACTGTAAGAATAGAGAGACGTCCAACCTTCTATATACTTCTTGAATTGATAATTACAAGTATGAATACATTTATATAGGAAGAGAGGGAGAAGAGAAGATTCCAATCCAAGATGTGGGACAAATACAAGAAACAAAAGGGGCTCTTAAATGGGCCTTTACAAGGGCTTTTCTAACACTCCCCCGCAAGCTGGAGCGTACAAGTCGTAGGCGCCAAGCTTGGATAAAAATCGGTAGTATAACGGCCGGGAGAGAGCTTTGGTCAGGATATCAACAACTTGATTTGTTGCAGAAACATGCTCCAGATCTACCTTCTTTGACTGTACTTTTTCCCGAATAAAGTGGCAGTCAACTTCAATATGCTTTGTGCGTTCGTGAAATACCGGGTTCTTGACAATTATGTATTGCTGCTTGACTATCACAAAATAGAGTCGCCGGTGATGAGAGACAAACACCCAAGTCTCCCAGAAGGCTCTCAAAGCCATGTTAACTCGGACACTACAACAGCCATGACCCGGATACTCAGCTTCAGCAGAAGAGCGAGCAACCACATTCTGTTTTTTTGCTACGCCAGGTTATGAGATGACCACCGAAGTAGATACATAAACCAGATGTAGAGCGCCTATCATCAACAGATCCTGTATAGTCAGCGTCCGAGTATGCAACAAGAGATAGTGATGTGGATGGCTTGTACACAAGCCCTTATCCTGGAGCGTTCTTGAGATACCGAAGAATGCGCTCGACAGCTTGAAGATGAGATGTCCTAGGAGCATGCATAAATCGACTCACGATTCGTACGACAAAGGAGATGTCTGGTCGAGTAACTGTGAGGTAGATCAGTTTCCCAACCAGGACGTCTGTAGTATTCCGGATTCGTAAGCAGCTTATCGGAGTCAGAGCTATGAGCCGAGAGCCTGTGATTAAGCGTCCATTGGAGTATCCGTAGGTTTGCATCTCGAATAGCTAGCATCATGAAGGTCCATACTATATTTCCTTTGGGATAATACAAGACCATCAGGTCGTCGTGCAACCTCAAGCCCGAGAAAATACCGCAGGTTACCAAGATCTTTGGTCTGAAAGGCGGAGTTCAACTGTTGCTTGGTATGTTGTATCCCTGTAGTATCATTCACCAGTAATGAGGATATCGTCAACATAGACAAGTATAATCACAGTTCTGGTTGGTCGGTGTCGAGTGAAGAGAGAGAAGTCAGCCGAGCTCCTAGTAAAGCCAATATCACGGACTACCTTGCTGAATTTGTCAAAGCCAAGCGCGCGGGGACTGTTTGAGAGCATAAATAGATTTCCGAAGATGACAAACCAGAGACTCCCCCGTGGTCTCAAACCCTGGAGGTTGATGCATATATACAGTCTCCTGTAGATCACCATTGAGAAATGCGTTCTTAACATCCAGCTGATAAAGAGGCCAATGACAGTGAACAACCAAGGAAAGAAGAACTCAGACCGTGTTCAATTTGGCCACTGGCGAGAAAGTTTCCTCATAATCGAGGCCGTGTTGCTGAGTAAAACCCCGGGCCACAAGGCGGGACTTCAGGCACGCTCAACAGTCCCATCCGCGGTATGTTTAACAACAAAGACCCACTTGCAGCTGACACAGTGTTGGCCTGCAGGAAGGGGAACCAGATCCCAAGTCTGGTTAGCCCTAAAGAGCCCTCATTTCATCCTCCATGGCCGCTCGCCACCCCGGGTGTTGAAGCGCCTCCTGCACAAGTATTATGAATAGAAATCGAAGGAAAGTGAAGTGACAAAGGCGTAGAGAGGTGGAGCGAGCCGGATGGAGAGAAACGTAGTTGGCCAGGGGATGAGCCGTAGAAGCAGGAGCCGGATCCGCCGGTGCCGGAGTGTCACTGGGAGCAGGGATCTGGGGCAGGGAACCATCCTTGGAGCCGCGACGAGTATAGACACGGATAACGGGCGGAGAGACTTTGGGAGCAGGAATAGAGGTGGAGGGAGAGGGCAGAAAGGAGGGCGCTGTAGGAACGGACAGGTCGGGGTAGAGCAGGAGAGGAAATCGAGGAGGAGGATGGTAAGTGAAAGGGACTGATCTTCGCAGAAGGTGACATCCGCGGAGACAACCATCTTGCCATCTGAAGGAGAGTAGCAAACATACCTCTTTTGAGTACGGGAGTAGCCAACAAACATATATTTGGCCGCACGAGGAGCGAGTTTGTCGGAGGGAGGTCCAAGAAGATGAACATAACAAACGCACCCAAAGACACGTGGGGGGAGAGAGGTTGGGTTGGTAGTAGGGTAGAGCAGTTGGATAGGAATGACAAAATCAAGAACAGAAGAAGGGAGGCAGTTAAGTGATATGACAGGTTGCTATGGAGACTGCGAAATTCCAATATTCGATTGGAACCTGCATTTGAAACATGAGGGAGCGAGCAACATCGAGTAAATGACGATTCTTCCGTCCGGCCAGCCCGTTTTGTTGAGGGGTATAAGCACACGAAGTTTGATGAATAATGCCAAACTCGGTGCAGATGGTGGAGAAGGTGCGCCCTGTATATTTCGCGAGCATTATCAGTGCGGAAGGATTTTGAGGGGGGTGTCGAACTGCGTACGGATCTCAGTTACGAAGGCACGAAAGACAGATGTAAGCTCAGTACGATCATGCATTAAATATAGCCATGTAGTACGCGAGTAGTCATCGATAAAAGTGACAAAATAGCGAAAATCATAAATACTAGGGACCTTATAAGGGCCTCATACATCAGAATGAACTAAGGATAATGGAGTACTACTCTAGGTACATGCAGGAGGAAAGACAGAACGATGGTGTTTGCCGTAGATACAAGATTCACAAGAGAACTCCCGTAATGGAACATCAGGAATAGCCCGCTTGAGAATCGGAAGAGGAGCATGCCCAAGGCGACGATGCCAATCAACAGTAGAGACGGACAGATAGAAGAGTGGGTTGGGTATCCAAGAGGTAAAGCCCATTCACCAGCTGCCCCCTACCAATGGTACTCCGGGTGCGACGATACTGCATAAGAAAGGAAGAGGGAAAGAAGGTTATTGAACAATCAAGGTCGTTTGTCAGGACGACTAACGGAAAGTAAATTGAAGGGAAGAGCCCGCAACATGAATAACCGATGAAAGAGAAAGAGCCGGTGTAAGTTGGAGGGTAGCGGCGCCAGAGACCGGTAAAGTGTCACCATTGGACCACAGTGATACACGAGCGATGAGCCATCTGGAGATATTTGGAGGGCTTCTGGGAAGTAATATGGTGAGTAGCACCAAGAATCAACGATCCAGTGAGGGCTTGGAGAAAGACAGGTTATACCATTCCTGCAGAAAAGGTCGCAACCGAGCCGGAGGAGCGACTGAGGACACCCTGTAGCTGATGGAGTTGGGTGCGGAGCTCATCAATATCGTATCGGGTAGTGGAGGCCGGATCTTGGGCGGGAGCCCCAGGGGAAGCCTGGAGCAGTAGAGGAAGTGGACAAGCGAGGTGGGGAGGGAACCCATGCTTGCTGTAACAGGTGGCCTCAAGATGGCCACCCCGGACACAATAGGTGCATTTGAGAGACGAGCGTCCACCACGTCCGGTCCCCGAGACGGAGGTCTGCCCCCCCGAGTGGAAGAGCCACGAGCAGGAGGGGGGGGGGGTTGGAAGGAGAGGCTGTTGAAGAAGAGCAGGGGCAAAGCTGGGAGGAGCCTCCGTAGGAGGCGTAACCCGAAGTAGCATGGAGCAGACGTCAGACAGTGACACAGTCGTCGTGGAAGAGAGGATCTGGGCCCGAACACTATGCAGGTGGGGCGGAACGCGAGACAGCATCATCGCTATGGTAACCGCCTCTTTCTGGGCCCGTTGGAGTAGCAAGATCCGTCGTAGGAGGCTGATGTTGAATCCAAGCCTCGGCTAGGGTCTTGGCCTGGGCAACAAAAGAAATCATGTCGCCGGGAGCACCTGGAGCAAGATTCTGAAGGTTGGAGATAATATCATAGAGGTGCTGAAGACTGTTTTGCCCAGAGTAAAAAGAGTGGAGCTCCTCCCACATTGGCCGTATCATGATACATGGCCATCCGGTAGGGTTCGGTGTCCATAGAGTTGAGGAGTCAAGACTGGACCCGACTGTCATCACGAAGCCAATCATCAGAGGGAGCAACAGGAGTAGCCCGAGTCAGGTGGTGGAGAAGACCCTTCGTCTACAGAACGCGACGAACAGAGTGAACCCATTCGACAAAGTTGCGTTTGCCAGTCAGAGAGATGGTAGTAATCCGCAGTTCATCACGGAGGTCAGAGGCCGGAGTGGCCACACGGGCTGGCGGAGCAGAAGTAGCAGCAGACGCGTCAGAAGCCATGCGGCTAATAGAGGAGGCCGGTTGGCAAGAGGAAAAATCACGCGGCTAGCAGAAGGAAGAAGCCAGGCGGCTTGGCAATTAAGGCCGGACGGCTTGGCAAGAGGGGTCGGGCGGCTTGGACCAGGAAGCCGAATGGCAGGGAAGAGAAGGCGGCCAAGCAAGACATGACCGGATGCAACGAAGAGGAGAGGAGAAACCGCTAGCGACAAGATAAGTCGCAGCGAGTAGCATCCGACGAGTAGAGAAGAAGGCCGCACGACAAGGGAGAACGACCAGCGACAAAGAAAGTCGCAACCACAATGCGGCTAAGGGAGAAGGAGAGAGGCCGCATGCTAGAAGGAGCAGCGACTAGCAGGGAGGGAAGGCCGCGGGCAAGAAGGCGCAGTGACTAGCAGGGAGGGAAGGCCGCACGGATCAAGAGAATTCAACTAGCGACCAGGAAGGTCGCGACCAAGATGCGGCGAAGGGAGAAGGAGCGGCCGCAAGCGACTTGACAAGTAGTCGCTGCGATGAAAGGGGAGGAGGAAAGAAGGGAAGCCTCGCACGGTCAAGTGGAGTTCACCGGCGGCGGGGAGAGAGACCGCGACCAAAATGCGGACAAGAAACAAGGACAGAGAAAGGGGAGGAACCCGCGGCGGACTAGAGAGAAACCTGCGGAGAAGTGGGAAGGGTGAGGCGCACACGGAAAAGAGGCCGCGCGGTCAGGGAAGAAGGCCGGGCAGGAGAGAAAAAAAGGTAGAGAAGGTGGACCCCACGTGAGAGAAGGTTATAAAAGAGGGAGAGATTGGAAGAGGAGAAGGAGGAGGTCACAACAGAAGTGAAGGAAGAGGAACAACGGGTAGAAAAACTAGTCGCCCGATACCGCGGCTAAGCAGAAGAAGAACAGGCCGCGCGGTCAGTCGGGTGACCAGGCGGTTTGCACACAGACAAGCTGGTTAGAGGGAGAACGGTGGCTCTGATACCATGTAAGAATAGAGAGACCTCCAACCTTGTATATACTTCTTGAATTGATAATTACAAGTATGAATACATTTATATAGAAAGAGAGGGAGAAGAGAAGATCCTCAATCCAAGATGTGGGACAAATACAAGAAACAAAAGGGCATCTTAAGATGGGCCTTTACAAGGGCTTTTCTAACAAAAACAATACAACTAACAATATCAAGTGTACATATTTTGATATATAAAGAGAGAATTTTATAAGACTACAACATAGACAATAAATATGAAAAACATGACTTAAAACTTATATTATATATTATATATCATTCATATTTAATATAATGTTATAAGAAATATTAGAAAAAAGTCAAGAATACAAGCACTATAAAGTCCAGTGCACCGCATGTCTACATTATTACACCAATTGATCATTCTTTCATTACATTCACATGCAAAATTTCAATAGCTTAAAAAATATACATTCTCTCCAAGAATATCAACTTCTTCTTCGTCCAACCTTAATTCTTCAAGCGATGAATTAATTATCTCAAGTGTACATACATCTTCAAGTGACTCAAAGTCATCACCTGCAATATCCCACAATCTATACTCTCGTTCATTGTATTTTTGATCTCTTCTAAAACGAAGTCAAAGATTGCTATGAATATTTATCTAATTTGCAGCACGTTGTGATGTCATTCTGTTCTTTTTCATTGAATGAATAAAGGGTAAGTTTTTCAACTTCTCTTGACGCGTGAATAAAAAGATGGTTGTACTAATAACCTCAAAACTATGGTTTGTAGCGAAAGGACCGGCGAACCATGATTAATCCACAAAGTCATTGGATCTAAGAGAGCAATTTTGAATTGAATCATAATCATTAAAATCTTCCGATTTGTCAGTGAACTTCTCATACTCCTTGGCGACTACATTACACTCCTTTAAGATTGAAAAGTATTTTTTCAAATGTTTAACCCGTTCCTTGCTAATTTTCAGATCTTTTGAGGAGCAACTCTATTTGGATCCTCTGCTAGCCATTGTTCACTGTAATATCTAATAAACTAACAAAAAAATTTTAAGTTAAAAAGCAGTAATTCAAGAAGTATAACAATATAAATCTATAATTAAAAAGATAATTACCTTGAATTTAATGAATGTGCAAAGCATTGAAGCGATGTTTATTCTTGTTCCAACGATCCACCAAAATAACATGTACTGCCTCAAAAAAGATAGGTACATCTTCTCTTTTTCTCTCATGAGCATATACAACCTTCCTCACCCTTTCAATAATTATGTGACTTGTGTCCTACATATCATATACAAAATGAAGGCAAAGCTTTTCCGTATCATAAAAATGAATCATATCATATATAGGAGCACTGGATGAAAGAATGTTCTTCAATGGAATCCCACCAATCATCATCCAACACTTACTCATTCACATATCTAGTTTTTTCCATATTATGATTGATAGGTAATGAAGTTTTTGTTGGATTACTAATGATGCAATATAAACGAAGTCAATGATCACTAATAACCATTCTTTGGAGTCCATTCTTTATAAGTTTAAATCATTTTGACATTATGATCATTGATGCGAAACGAGTTCGACAATAGATGATAATTTTGAGCTCACAAACTCATTAAACATTGCTAGTCTGATGAAAGTAATTAATTATATAGTTTTTAATGAATATTGCATCATCACCTATATGGGTAATCCACAAGCATTCTTCGAACCATTCTTTGGTGTCCATTCTTTATAAGTTTGAATCATTATAACATTATGATCAATGATGTGAAACGAGTTTCGACAATAGATAATAAGTTTCGACAATAGACAATAGTGCCTCATTTTTTTGATACTAATTGTACCAGTTCAATGACCAAAATTGATACTGAATTACTGATTAAACTTGTCTATGACCAAATAAAAATGAAACCGACATTTCAAGATTCCACAATCATATTTGAGACATTGTTAACACAGTATAAATCGATATAATAAAGGCTTGATAATAATGCGCACTCCAAATTTAGTTTAGCAATAAGTTTCAGGACCAAGGAGGGCAAAATACACTGGGAGCCAACAATTCCAACAAGCCGGCCTGCCACCCAACCAAGCACATACAATAGTCACATTGCTGCTTGGTTTTCTTCTAACATACAACTCAATATAGGGTAAAAGAAACTGTTGATTTTAAGAGATTAAATTTGTAATTACTTTATTCATCCATATAGGGGATATATAAAGGGATACAAAACACTCATAATGGAAGAAATGAAATGTGTGACTAAATCTCCACACGCGGAAACATAATAACAAAAATAATCACATCTCAACACCCCCTCAAGTTGGGTATGTGATGTCTACTATGCCCAACTTACCAACAAGCAACAAGCTCTTTAAAAAAAACTACTGCATAATCCCTTTGTGAGGACGTCTGCCAATTGCTGTTCAGATGACACAAATGGAGTAACCACAATGCCTTTGTCTATATTTTCTTTGATGAAGTGTCTGTCGATTTCAATATGTTTCGTACAGTCATGTTGCACATGATTGTGAGCAATACCGATCGTTGTCTTGTTATCACAATATAGTCTGATAGTCCTGCTACTTTTAAGCCCCAGATCTGTCAAGATAGTTAGAATCCATAGCTCTTCACAAATTCCATGAGCCATAGCCCTGAATTCTGCCTCAGCGCTAGATCTAGTAATCACATACTATTTTTTGCTCCTCCAAGTGACTAAATTTCCACCTATCATAGTGTAATACCTAGATGTGGACTGTCGATCTTCTATCGATACAGCCTAGTCAGCATCTGTGCACACCTCAATAGTCAGCTCCTCATTTGGTGAAAACAAGATGCCTCTCACAGGTGAGAACTTGAGATATCTGAGGATACGATGAACATCATCAACATGGCGGGCCTTTGGGGAATGCATATATTGACTGAGCACCCCAACATCATAAGAGATATCTGGGCAAGCATGCGGCAAGTAGATCGATTTTCCAACTAGCCTCTGAAAGTTGGGGATGTCTTCAATCGTGTCACCATCATCTCTTCCAAGTCTATGGTTGTCGTCGATTGGAGTGTCAGCTGGTCTACACCCACTCATTCCTAAGGCTTTAAGAAGGTCAAGAATATATTTTTTCTGTGATATGAATATCCCATGTTTGGACCTTGCAACCTCAATACCAAAGAAGTACCTGAGGTTCCCCAAGTCTTTCACTTCAAATTCTTTTGCTAGTCTCACTTTCAATGTCTGAATCTCATCCTGATCGTCTCCTGTTATAATCATGTCATCCACAAACTATCAGGGCAGTTAACTTTCCTTTATTGTGTTTGATGAATAGGGTTTTATCTCCGTTACTTTGGGAGTATCCGAAGCATGTCATTGTCTTGTGAAATCTTCCAAATCAGGCTCTAGGAGACTGTTTTAGGCCATACAAAGGCTTCTTCAGCTTGTACACCTTGACTTCAGACCCTCCGGGAGAGAGGCCAGCAGGTAGAGCCATGTATATCTCTTCTTCCATATCACCGTGAAGGAACACATTTTTCACATCCAGTTGACTGAAGCTCCACCCCTTACAGGCAGCTCACGACACGAGAATCCTTATAGAGTTCATCTTTGCAATCGGTGCAAAAGTTTCCTGATAATCAATTCCTGTCGTCTAAATGTACCCTCTTGCAACCAACCTTGCCTTGTATCTCTCAACAACTCCATGGGAAGCCTTTAGGGACGAATAAGAGATGACCTGAGATAACGGGTGTTGTGTAGAAGTACTTTCCGTTAGAGTAATGGATCTTGATGACAGATCAGATGTCTGCTCTGGGACTCTGATAGGGGTCAGTGTGTTTGTTCCCTTGGGACGACGAGAGTACACCTGTAGGGGTTTGACTACAGGAGCAGCAGGAGTTGACACAGGAGAAATAGGAGACAGAGTCGTGGGATAGTGATATAACAGAGAAATGGGTAACAAAGTTAAGGAACTCACTTCCAACCAAGCTTTTAAAAACCGGACCGGACCGGCCGGTCGGACCGGTCAGACCGCCGACCGGGCACCTATCCGGTTTGGTCCATGTTCAAGAACCGGATTACACATGAACCGCCCGAAAATCGGGGAACCGGGCGGGTCGACCGGAAACCCGGGAACCGTGGCCGGTTCCCCGAAACCGGGCGGGTAAAAATCCGAACTTAAGCCCAGTAAAAATCCTAATTTAAGTGGAAGCTGCTGTGATTCGAACCCGCAACCTATTAATATAATCTAAATGCCTCATCCACTAGGTCAAATTGACTTTGTTGAAAACACAAGAACTATATTATATATATAATATATCTATTCATATTTATTAGTAAAATACATCTAACATTTTAATTAAAAAACTATTATTCATTTTTATTAATATAATATCCTTAATTATTTTTATTAACTTATATAAGTGTTAACTATATATATTATATTTAATTTTGATTTCAATTATTTCCTTTAGTGCAAGGGACAAACGGTTCGACCCCGGTCCGACCGGTCCAACCGGTCGGACCTTGAACCTTTGAGCTCACCGGTTCGATCTCCGGTCCGGTTCTCAAAACCTTGCTTCCAACATAGGAGAGACCCCCCCTGAAGTGAGGGTCCGTCATAGCTCTCAGATTCAAGGAAAGTGACATCCATGGTAACAAAGACCTTCCTATGAACCGGGTCGAAACATTTATACCCCTTTTGAGTAGGAGCATAGCCTATAGAAACACACTTACGAGCACGAGGATCATGTTTATTCCTTTGATGAATATAGAAAAAACAAACACAACCGAATATACGGGGTTGTAGAGTAGTAGAGGGAACCCGAAGAGTGTGAAAGGGAGAGTTAAACGCAAGGACACATGAGGGCATACGAATAATAAGGTAAGCGACAGTGAGAACATCATCCCCCCCAGTAATACTTTGGAAGGTGCATTTTGAGAAGAAGATACTGTGCAACTTCCAAAAGATGGCGATTCTTTCGTTCAGCCACCCCATTTTGAGCAGGGAAGTGAACGCAAGACGTTTGGTGGAGAATGCCGTGATGAGCAAGATAACGATCAAATTGAGAATCCATGTACTTGCAGCCATTGTTGCTGCGAAGAATTTTGATAGAAGTATCAAATAGTGTTGCAACCATTTTGTGAAACCACTGAAATAAAGGAAAAACCTCATCTTTAGCCTTCATTAAATAAACCCATGTTTTACGGGAGAAGTAGTTAATAAAAGTTACAAACCAGCGACAACCAGAGATGGAAGAGACAGGGCAAGACCCCCAAACATCACTGTGAATAAGATAAAAAGGTGCAGAACTAGTGAAAGAAACATGATTAAAAGAAGTACGGTGATGTTTACCAAGTTCACAAGCATCACAATGAAAACTATCAACTAATACAACAGGTAAAGTGGAAAATAAATGTTTCATAGACATAATAGAAGATGTCCAGGGCGGCAATGCCAAGACTCCAAAGTGGCCTCCTGATTAGCATGAAGGGCCCGAGGAGGAGAAACATGAGTGGAAGAATCAAACACGTAGAGTCCATCTACCAGACTACTGGAGCAGTTCATAGAGTTTGTCAAATGACTAATGGAGAAAAGATTGCGAGTAAACTTGGGTGCATGAAGAACAAAAGAGAGAGAGAGAGTAAGAGAGGAGCGGGGGATAGTTCATTTCCCAGCAATAGGAGATAAGGAACCGACCGCAATGCTCACCTTGTCTCTACCAGACAAATGGAGGTAAGACACACAACCTGTAGCAGAGCTGGTCATATGATCCGTTGCCCAGAGTCGATAATCCAGTGGATAAAAGGACGAGAGGACGCATTATGAGCACCTGAGGGTCCCTGATGAGCATAGGAAGAAGCAAAAGGCTCCAAAGACTGCTGTTGCATCAGGCGGTGGAAGGCGTGGATCTCATCGGCGAACAAAGCCATAGAGGTGGGCTGGACAGTGGGAGGCGGTGTCTCCTCGGAGGCATCAGATATGTGAGCAAAGCGGGGCTGCGTAGAGCGGCCCTGAGAGCGACCGTAACCATGACCTCCACGTGGTGCAGGACCCCACAGGGGGAGGGGAGCCATGGAGACGAAAACATGTGTCCTGGGTATGACGGGACTTCCCGCAGTAATCACAAAGTAAATGATCTTTGTCGGTGAACTTGGGCTTGGAATCATGAGGAGCTCGACTGTCATACTAAACGGCTAGGGCGGACCCTTCTGGAGCAGTGTTAGGGGTCCAAGTTTGTCGTCTATCAAATTCTTACTGAACAAAACTGAAAACCTCTGGAAGAGACGACATAGGAGAACCCCTAAGAATCTGAACACTGATCTGATCGAAGTCGCGATGGAGACCATGAAGAAACTCTAAAACTCGTTTCCTATCTTCCCGAGCTCGAACAAGGATCTCATCCTCAAGAGACACGAGAGTGAGGGACTCAAAGGGATCATACTTTTGATAAAGTCGAGTGAACTTCAGATTAGTAGACAGACGGAGGTCGATCGCCCTGACGAAGGAGAAAGATCTTCCGACGCAGTTGGAAAATCTGGGCAGCATTGCCCCTGCAGGAGTAAGTAGCTTCGGTCCTCTTCCAAATTTCCGTTGCGCTCTCCAAAAATAGGTAATTCCGGGCAATCGAGTCAAACATAAAGTTTGTCAACCAAGACATCACAAGTGAGTTCTCAGACTCCCACCGCAGTCACTCTGGAAGATCTTTTGCAGGTGTCGGAATAGTCCTCAGAACATAACCGAACAAACGTCTCATCTTCAAATAGCCCAAAACCACTGGAGAAAATTGGAACCATCCAGTCGTAGAGTAGTGATTTGGGGGGTATTGTGGTCATGACCAGAGCGAGCCGAGCCACCGGGCAACAAGGTAGCAGAGGATATTCCGACACCGGAAGAGATAGAGGGAGATCCGTCAGTCCCCGACATGATATGCAGGAACAAAAAAAAAGTACCACCAAAAGGAAACACCACATACACCTATATAGAAACTAGGGTTATCTTATAGAGGGAAGAACGATACCAAGATCATAAAGGAAACTATTATGGTCCTAACTCGGTGGTGGCCGAAGGAGGAGATGATGGTGGTGGAGGATACCGTGGAGCCGGAATCACGTCTGCCTAGGCAAGGTTGCTCGTTAGAGGAGAGAGCCACCAATATCTCACAACAAGGGAAAATGAAACTAGAACTTCATTTCATATATCCCCAAACATACAATGCTCATGCCTTTGTATAGGCTATAAGATGACTCTTACAATTCTTAATCTCTGACCTAAAGATAATAATAATAATAAAGATAAAAAGGGCTCGGTGCTTGAGACCCGTAACTACTCATAGCAACCCATGACACATAACAACCCATACATAATACATGATCTGTAACATCTCACCCGTCCTCCAAAAAAAGTTTGCCCGCAAACTGTATCCGACGCCCTCGTTGTCAGAGTCCTCGACGTGTAGGTAGAAAAGCCAGGTGCACCTGTGGCCACGAGTGTACTGCTCGTCGCGATTAAAACATAGTCCCGAGGCGCGTCGTTGCAGTATCTCCGCCCGAGATAATCGTCGGACCGGTGGAGTTGGAGGACCCTCAATACGACCCTGTTGAAGGATGTTGGTGGCAGGCCGGTAGGCCTCCTGCAATAGCTGGAGGCGACGATCGCAGAGCCGGGTCAGACTCATAGCAGTCACTAAGTCTGGAGGGTCCTCAAACTCGACGTCCAGGCGTAGGCGCTCACGAAGTCCAGCAGTGAAAATGCCGACCTGCATATCCGGGGCGAGGGGAACATGCGACAAGAGAAGCTGAAAGTTTTCCAGGCACTCGTCCACGGTCCCTGTTTGTCGTAGAGATGTGAGTTCGCCGAGGGGGTTGCTGCGGATAGGCGGACCGAAACGCAAGTTGCATAGACATTTGAAGTCGTCCAAGAGCAGATTCGGTCGGTCGGTGAGCAGTCGAGAGGCCCACAAAACAGCGGAGTCGAGCAGATGAAAAGATGCTAGATGGATCCGATCTGCGGCCGGAGTTTGTTGGTGGCCGAAGAATTGCTCACACTTGGTGAGCCAGCTCAAGGGATCACTTTTCCCATCATAGGTTAGAAATTCCAACCTGGTGTAACGTGATACAATCATTGCGTCGGGGTGCGCGAGGACTGGAGGCGGCGACTCGTGGACGGTTAGGGGAGGCGGGGCAGTGCAGAGAAGTGGTCGTGCCTGACTGCTGCTGTCATGATCATGTGTCGGGGTGGTCGACAGATCATCGATGCTCTTGGAGAGCGTAATAATGGCCTCCCGTTGACGGTCCCCGAGAGCAGTGTGCGCTATGACGGCTTGAAACATGGTTATAATCTGATTGAGTTGTTCAGATGAGTCACCCATAGTGTGAGTGGAGGAGCGAGAAGAAGAACGAGTGGTCGGCCGGTAGGATCACGCCGAGTCGGAAGACTGGGAGTGACCACGGGAGCCGCGGTGACGCCCAATATTGGCATCAAAGGAGATGAGTCTGCTGGAAAAATAATAATTTGTGGCTTGGAGAAGGCCGGACACTGCGGTTTTAAACTAAAAGTGGGGCTGTGGGTTTATTAAAATGGGCGGTGGGCTGCATAAGGAAATGAAAGGAGGTGGGGTCCAATGGATCAGTTGGCTAAAGTAATGAGCATTATTTAAAAAAGAAAAATTAAAGGCTTTTGCTAGCTGGAGGGATGTGGTTCAAGGGGTTTAAATATAGAAATAAATTGGATGGAAGATGGAAGGATTGTGGGGTCCGCGGAGCAAAAGAAATTAAATAGGCGTGCTGCTGGGTTTTCTGCGGGGGTGGGCTCGATGAAACGCAGGAGTGCGGGCGGCTCGAGGAAAGTGGGGAGATGCGAGCGGTTCGAGGGAAGCAGTGGCTGTGGCGATACGACAGGGAAGGGGCTCGGGATAGCACGTAGGGCTCGACGACGTGCGGCTTGGGGTTGTCGGGCGGGGATGGAAGAGATGGCGGGTTGCGGCGATGTTGCAGGGTCGGGGCTCGACTGCGCCTGAGAAGCTGTTGCTGGGCCGAGAGCTGGCCGGCGCGTGAAGTTGCCGGAGGGGGGGGGGGGGGGGGCGTGGAGCTTGCTGGGCAGAGCTGGTCGAGCTGCGGCGTGGAGCTTGCTGGGAAGCAGAAAAATGCAGAACACCGGCACTCGCCGATTGCTGAATTGGTCTCCCGGAAGCGAAAACAAGCTCGAGAGCGGAAGAAACAGCGGCTGTTGGTGTCGAATAAGCGGACGAGGGAGGATGTTCACTCTGATACCAAGTTGTTATGGTCCTAACTCGGTGGTGGCCGGAGGGGGAGATGATGATGGCGGAGGATACCGTTGAGCCAAAACCGCGGCTGCCTAGGCGGGATTGCTCGTTGGAGGGGAGAGCCACCAATATCTCACAACAAGGGACAAGGAAACTAGAACTTCATTTCATATATCCCCAAACATACAATGCTCATGCCTTTATATAGGCTACAAAATGACTCTTATAATTCCTAATCTCTCACCTAAAGATAATAATAATAAAGATAAAAAGGGCTCGATGCTTGAGACCCGTACTACTCATAGCAACCCATAACACATAACAACCCATACATAATACATGATCCGTAACAGAAACTCCCATAAGGCCGACACCGGAAAGGCCATCAGTTTAGAGCAACATTTTCGTTGTCAAGGGACGAAAAACGGCCGCACGCCGCTGGAAAAGAGTCGAAGAACGAAGGAAGAGGAGCCGGCTGCATGCGGAGACTGCGAGCCGTTGCGGGGGTGGGCTGGAAACCGCCGAAGAAGAGCGGGGAGGCCACTGGCGGAGGGCGAAGAGGCTGCTGGAGATGATGAGGGCCGGCGACTGCTGGATAGAGCGCGGAGGTGGAAAAACTGAGGTCGGAGGGGAAAGGAACTCCGATGGGAGGAGTGACTGTGTGTTGCGAGGGGGTGCGGGAGAGGGAGAGCGGGAGCGGGCTGGAGCGGGCGTGCGGCGAATGCTTTTTGTGGAAGGAGGACGCTGAATCGGAAGCCCTAAGGCTCTGATATCATGTTGATTTGAGAGATTAAATTTCTAATTACTTTATTCATCCATGTAGGACAGTAGGAGATATATAAGGGGATACAAAACACTCATAAAGGAAGAAAAGAAATGTGGGAGTAAATCTACACACACGGAAACATAATAACAAAAATAATACATCTCAACAAAAACCCTAAAATGAAATCATATTATCTGAATATGAGAAATGATAAATACACAAAAATGTGAGGCGATCGCCGCAACAAATTCATTTAGTCCCACAACACCTGTTTGGCACAACTTTCGATCCTATTTGGTTCTTGCTTCCTAATTATCATTGCAAATCTTTATTTACTTTTTCTCTCTCCTATTCTCTACCTTCTAAATAATTTGAAGAGGTTAGGCCTTTACTTGTTTTCCCTCCATTGATTTCAAGCAAAAGCCATCGCTGCTCTTTTTGGATCCTTGTTCAAAAATGTTTCTTAGATGTCCAGACTCAGAAAAATGTGGGTCTGGGACGCGGATCCAAAAATGAGGCGAGGAGTTCACAGTCCATGGAACCAGGAACAACACACCTATGCATTTCAGATAGCACACACAAAAACAATACGATCTCAACCACTTCAAAAATAAACAATGAAAGTTATGGAGGAAACTTATACGCGGTGAGGCCAATCTAACAACATCAAAGTTACCGATCCTTTGGAGAGTGGTGCGCTAAGAAACTACATGTTATTATAATCTATTTCTAATTTTAAATCACCAAAAACTTTTGGGAGGCCAATCTAACAGTATCAAAGTTTAGTCACACTGGATTGGACGAGCGAAGAGCTTCAGACGATGAAGATACTATTGTCGAGAACTGGCGCAAGCAAACACGTAGAAATGATGACACTAGTGGTGATGAGCCCCGTTTGGTTGGGATTATTTGGGGTTACACACAACTGCTATTTGAATAGCCGCACCAAACAACAACTATGACACATGCTATTCCTACCGCTGACCACAATTTTTTGGATTTCTATCACTTTTCACCCAGTTTGCAGGAAATCTTTATTGCCTCACCTCTTTGCACGATCTGCTACGGTTTCGCCTCCTTCCACTTCCACTACCAGTGTTTCTCGTCACCGTCTATCAGGTGTTCGTCAACTACTCCACCGGAGAAAATTTCACGCAGTCTGCTAGGGTTTCGCCTCTTTCATCGGCTTTGTTGCTACTTTGTTGTTGCTTTGGTGTTGCTTTGTTGTTGCTTTGGTGTTGCTTTGTTGTTGCTTTGTTGTTGTTTTATATGATTTTATTATTATTATTATGTTTACTATCAATGTTAGCAAAAAAGAAATCTACATGTGGCAGGAAGATATTTGTTTGACAAACAAATATTTTCATTGTTGTGTTTGATGGGTAAACAAAAAATAGTTGAAAATTCAACTACATGGGAGAAATTCCAAGTTCATATTTTCTTTGATATATGTATTCAAAAAATCAAACTGGGAAATCAATCAACCACTCATTTCAGCAAGGAGGGTTGAAATAATTCATTCTTACTGCATGCATTTCAATTACATTTAACTATAAAACTGAAAAAACAGATCTTTCAAACAATTTCACTGTTTTTCTCACCACTCTACAAAATAGCTGATTCTCAGATGCAACCCGCGGCGTGTCTTTTATTTTTATTATTGCACATCTGTTATTTTTGTAGCGCATGTTTTCACGCCTTTTTGCTTCGTTGCGTGGTGTTGAGTTGTATTGCGCATGTTATAAGCGCATGAGTGGTACTTTGTATCGCACAAATTTTGTTTGGCTCTTTGGTGTTGCCGACCAACGAGACCCTAAATGCATAGGTCCGGTAGTTGTGGAGGTATGTTAATTAGGGCAAAGCTCAATTAATTATCTTTAATTTATAAAATTCTGTAAAGTACAATCCCCCTTGAGAGCCCTATTTAAATACCTCTTATTATACCCACATGAAAAGGCACGTCATCAAAGCCCATTATTCCTAAAAGAAAACTGGTGGAGACCAGTCCCGATCAAGTCGACGAAAAATGCCTACGTCGCATCCGATGGGACTTATATTGTATCTAAATTATCGCATTTCACGATTTATTTTACTTTGTCTTATTTTATTGCAAATTATATTTGTACGCGCCTGCGAGCGTAGTCATGTTTGGGAGTTTATGTTGTACTCCAAATTGAGCATATAATGCTATATATATGTGTGTGTGTAATTATATAAACATATATATATAATTATATAAACATATATATATATATATATATAATTATATAAACATATATATATATATATATATATATATAAATCATGTATATATATACTCATTTTTAAGCTTAGGTCAAAGAACAACCGGCCCAAGTCATTTCTTCCCAGCCGGTCCATGAAGAAGCCGACACAGTTGTCTCCCTCCTTCCCCGATCCACGAGAACTGCAAGACGCTAAAATGGCGGAAGCTACTGCGCGGTTTATGCCCACGACCTGCCCACGATTCTTCCACGACCGGCTTCCTCCCACACTTCTCTGACTTCGGCGCAGCTCTAGGAGAAACTCCCGCACGATGTTGCAGTTCCCGCAATTCTCCACTTCCACGATCCGGCTCCTGCCATGGCCGCAGCTTTAGGGTTTGTTTATTTAGTTTTGTTACAGTTTTTGTAATCCTATAAGAGGGACTCCCGATTTCCCTAATGGGGGTGATTGATGTTGAATGAAAATATTGTGTGCTTGCCGGATTGTTACCTCCGATGGAGTTGCTGCGTGCTCCTGTTAGAAATTAAACGCGATTAAAGCTCTGTGTGAGCGTTGGTGTTAGGCGTGAGGTGAATGTTGAATTTGGTGAAAAAATATATGAAGAAGTGTTTGTGAAATTTTGATTCCACGAGAATCCTGTAGTTGTTAGATGGAGTGAATGTTTGATTCCTTGTTTGTAGAATTGTAGGTGATCGGCCTTTTGACTTCCGGTTTAGGAGTTAGATGATGATGAATAGTGAGATTCATCTTAGTTCTAGTTAGGTGTTAGGCGTGGTTGATGAATTTTGAGTGTTGCCTTGTGTATTGCGAGTTCTGTTAACAAGGTTTGAAACCTCCAGTTAGGTGTTTGATTTAGGCGTGATTAGGTTATGAGAGATTGCTGTGAGTTTAAACTCCGTGAACAGTAACCTCTGTTGGAGAATACGTGGAGCCACCTTGTGAGGGTGAGTGAATCGTAGTTCGTGTGTTAGAGATTTCGTGGAGCCACACTTGAGTGTGAGAGCGAGTGAATTTTAGGTTTGTGATTTTCTTACATTGTTGAGTGATTCCGTGGAACCACCTTGTGTGAGAGAGTGACTTTATTCTTTCGTGTTCGTGTGCGATAGCGGCCAACCTCGGAGCGGAGATCGAAGGTGACGAGAAGTCCCTCGCGTGATTGCCATCGACTTCGAATACGGAAGACGTCTCTTCCGTGGGTAATTGTTTCTTTCTTTTCCTTTGTGTGCACCTCAATATTTTCTCGTAGGATAATAGACTCTTTGCTGGGTTTTCGCCCGAATTTTGTCAGCGAACGCGACGTTGAAAACTCCAAACGAAAACGTATTTGTAGTTCACGATTTTCGTTTTGCTACGACAAGGGGAACGAAACGAAAGTTGCAAACTTCCTTCCCCGGATTTAAGACTGAACCATTTTATTTAAGAAAAATTTAATTTAAAACAAAATAGCGATTTTTGCTTTCAAAAATCGAAACTGCGTGATTTCTTAAGTATATGCAACGCCCGCTCAAATCTTTTTTTTTTAAATCATATCTCGTTGCATTCGGTTAGGGTTTCCTAGAAATAGCTGACAGACGTGTAAACCCTACGCGTCGTCCTGCATCAATTTGGTATCAGAGGAGGAGGTTCTGAAATTTTTCTAAGTTTTGGGATCCGCCCTACGTAGAATAGGAACCCGCATATCATTTTAAATTTTTTTCAAAAAAAAGAAGAGAATTTTTTTTAAGCATCATCGTTGCATTTGATTTATGTGTTTGCATGCATCGACGTAGTGATAGAATACGTCAAGTTAAACGTGGTCACCCGAGTCGTGGACACGAAGGGAATGAACCACTCCAGTGGTTTTTACCTTTCGTCCACCAAATGACGACATTAACTGAGAGTACCTGCCAGTTGCGTGAAAGATTAGCAAACCTTAGAGGTAGGGTGAATAGTTTAGAAATGTCCCCTCGAGCGACAATGTCACCTCAAATTCGAGATGAGCATTTTGTCCGTCCACGTTACGATGTCCCACCACATTATGTATAAAGATCTACATTTAGGAGGAATCCACTATATGAGGATCACGACTACACTTACACTCACTTGTATAGAGATCCATCAGGGAGATCGTTACGACACTTTGATGATTATCCTTGATCAGAGTATACCACTTCCAGAGATCGTGTTGATCCACCAACACGTTTTCATTATACTAAAGACGATCAGTACGATGACTATCGTCGTTCTTATCCTCGGACTCGAGTGGATCATACTGGTCCTTCAACACCATATTATGAGGATAGAGCTCAGTATCCCTCTAGCTATCGATACTACACGTCTTCTTTATATGAGGAATCTGAGACTGCATATGTGCGACCACCACCGCACGTTCGTAGGACTCACGATCATCCACGAGCACGTCATGATTATGATATGGACGTTCATCACGACCACACTCGTGAATCATATAGAGGTCACTATCGTCAAGAGTACATCACACCTAGTGATCCTCCTAGTGCTCCGAAGACGAACATGACGAGAGACATTAAGGGTCAGAAAGAGCATTCCACTGCCCACAACAGGGAGACATCACCCACTCTGACTGATTTTCTAATACAGGATGTATGAAGTCAATCCCCATGTGAGTCTGCTCCGCATAGTGAACCCTCCCATGATTCTATATCTACTAGCTCACTTTTGAGTGTAGATTCTTTGCACGCTTCACCTGGTGGTACACCAAGTCACATCACCACACCCGATGACACATCGAGTCACATCACCACACCTGATGGTGCACCGAGTGACATTACAATCGTGAGCCAATAGTTTAGTAGTGATCTCGAGGTAGTCACCCCTACCCTATCTGGGAATACGACCCCTTCTGATGGTTTGATACTGGAGGACCATCAATATACTGATGAGTCATTTGACGACCCTCCTATTGAGCCTCCAGATGAGCCACCTCGTCCTTGTGTGAATGAGCTTTATCTGAATAGTACACTTATAGATTTTAAGACATGGATACCTGCTCCATGTTCTCCCTTGATATCGATAGTGTTTCAACGAGATGATATTGAGTGTGACACCTATGTAGTAGGGCTTGAACGTAATCATTTGGTTACTCGCACTCTAGATGAGTTATGGGACGTACCACCTGTTGATCGTCGTATTCGCGATGAGTTTTCATGTCCCACCTGGTGAGCCTCCAGATATATCACACCCTCTTAGTACATTTATCCTACATTTATCACGGTTGTTATACATCACATGCATTTTCACTTATATGAGAGCACTCCATTTGTTTTTGGGGCTTATGTTTGTACGCGTCCCATTTGCGACGAATTTTATTATACTCCTATTGTACGCGTCCCGATCAAGTCGACGAAAAATGCCCGACGTCGCATCTGATGGGACTTCTACTGTCTCTAAATTATTGCATTTCGCGATTTATTTTACTTTGTGTCTTATTTTATTGCAAATTATATTTGTACGCGCCTGCAAGCGTAGTCATGTTTGGGAGTTTATGTTGTATTCCAAATAGAGCATATATATATATATATATGTGTGTGTGTAATTATATAAACACATATATATATATAATATAAACATATATATACATATATATATATAATATATATATATATATATATATTATATATATATATATATATATATATAAATCATGTATATATATATATATACACTCATTTTTAAGCTTAGGTCAAAGAACAACCGACCCAAGTCATTTCTTCCCAGCCGGTCTAAGGAGAAGTCGACACAGTTGTCTCCCTCCTTTCCCGATCCAGAAGAACTGCAGGGCGCTAAAATGGCGGAAGCTCCTGCGCGGTTTATGCCCACGACCTGCCCACGATTCTTCCACGACCAGCTTCCTCCAGGAGAAACTCCCGCACGATGTTGCAGTTCCCGCAACTCTCCACTTCCACGATCCGGCTCCTGCCATGGCCGCAGCTTTAGGGTTTGTTTATTTAGTTTTGTTACAGTTTTTGTAACCCTATAAGAGGGACTCCCGATTTCTGTAATGGGGGTGATTGATGTTGAATGAAAATATTGTGTGCTTGCCGGATTGTTACCTCCGATGGAGTTGCTGCGTGCTCCTGTTAGAAATTAGGCGCGATTAAAGCTCTGTGTGAGCGTTGGTGTTAGGCGTGAGGTGAATGTTGAATTTGGTGAAAAAATATATGAAGAAGTGTTTGTGAAATTTTGATTCCGCGAGAATCCTGTAGTTGTTAGATGGAGTGAATGTTTGATTCCCTGATTGTAGAATTGCAGGTGATCTGCCTTTTGACTTCCGGTTTAGGAGTTAGATGATGATGAATAGTGAGATTCATCTTAGTTCCAGTTAGGTGTTAGGTGTGGTTGATGAATTTTGAGTGTTGCCTTGTGTATTGTGAGTTCTGTTAACAAGGTTTGAAACCTCCAGTTAGGTGTTTGATTTAGGCGTGATTAGGTTACGAGAGATTGCTGTGAGTTTAAACTCTGTGAACAATAACCTCTGTTGGAGAATACGTGGAGCCACCTTGTGAGGGTGAGTGAATCGTAGTTCGTGTGTTAGAGATTTCGTGGAGCCACACTTGAGCGTGAGAGCAAGTGAATTTTAGGTTTGTTAGGTTTGTGGTTTTCTTACATTGTTGAGTGATTCCGTGGAACCACCTTGTGTGAGAGAGTGACTTTATTCCTTGGTGTCCGTGTGCGATAGCGGCCGACCTCAGAGCGGAGATCGAAGGTAACAAGAAGTCCCTCGCGTGATCGTTATCAACTTCGAATACGGAAGATGTCTATTCAGTGGGTAATTGTTTCTTTCTTTTCCTTTGTGCGCACCTCAATATTTTCTCGTAGGATAATAGACTCTTTGTTGGATTTTCGCCTGAATTTTGTCAGCGAACCCTACGTCGAAAACTCCAAACGGAAACGTATTTGGGGTTCACAATTTCCGTTTTGCTGTGACAAAAGGCACAAAACGAAAGTTGCAGACTTCCTTCCCCGGATTTAAAACTGAACCATTTTATTTAAGAAAATTTAATTTAAAACCAAATAGTGATTTGTGGTTTCAACAATCGAAGTTGCGTGATTTCTTAAGTATATGCAATGCCCGCTCAATTTTTTTTTTTAAAAAGATCATATCTCGTTGCATTCAGTTAGAGTTTCCTAGAAATAGCCGACAGACGCGTTAACCCTGCGCGTCTTCCTGCATCACCCCTTATAAAATCAGCCTCCCCCTTCATGTAGAGGCGACTAAAAATAGAATTGAACGATCCACTTTGGATTTCGTTCGGTTCCCCTCCTGCACCGTCAACCCCCCCCCCCCCCCCCCCCCCCCGTTCTGATCCTTCAGACCCGTTTCCTGCTCGCTGGAGCTTCCTGAGCCACTGCCATATCCAGACATGCAATCTCCAGACACCAGCACTACCCCGCGATCATTGCTTCCCCAACGGTAACTTCTTGCAGCCCCTGTACCGTTCTCCTTCTTCATCGTTGAAGCTCCTAGGAAGCCCTCTCCAGCCGCCGACGATTTCACCTGAGCATACCTAGGCTCCGGTGACTCCTCCGTCCCGTCGCTGACTCCATCTCTCCCGACCTCGCCACAGTCGCCAGTGTCGTTCTCAGATAACAACGACCCTTTTCTTGCCAACCTCCAACATCAAGTGCAACCTCCAGGTCGTCCCGAACCTGTCCCCTTCCCTGTGAAGTCCCGAACACAGTTGCGGCTATATCATCCCTGCTGGTATACCTCTAGCCTCTTCTTGCACTCTACCAGTCAATGTTATGATTAAAATATAAATGAGTAGGTAATTAATAGAGCTTGCCAAACTTAATCATATCTCATGATTATCGTTTATTTCCAACCACGTGAATGTCACCACCCAATTTTTCGCATGTGGAATGTTGATTCGTGGCGTTATTACGTTTGTGCGGTAGCTTTACGTTCGTGAGCGATGCCTCGTCCGTTTATCCGTTTAAAATAGCCCGTGAAATCCCTCCGCGCCAAAATTGTTTAAATAGATTGCATTTAATTATCGTTAAAAATCTACAGCACCGCCTCAGTTCACATTGGTTTGGTGTGGCTTCTAGGAAATCTCACTCCTATTGTGGGATATCCGAGCGGCGATCATTTTCAAAATTTCAAAGTTAAGAGTTTTCAAATTTTTCTATGGAGTCGAGAGTCAGACACAGAGGGAAGTTTAGGAGACATGGGTAAACGTATGAAAGAACTCATGGCCTCTATCACCACGCTCACTCTCTCATATGAACCAAGTCATGTTAGGGTTACACACCTCGGGCAATAACCTAGAAGCATAATATCATCTAGGGGGTCCTACGCAACCCCCTACACCTCCACCACAAGAACGCCAACTAGCCAATCAAGATAATATGAATCCACCTCGATGGGATACAAGTATTAAGTTAGATGTTGGGGATTTTGAGGGGACGCTAAAGCCTGAAGTGTGTCTAGACTGGTGCGATCGATTAGAGCGATTCCTCAGCTGGAAGCGCATACCTTCCCACTAGCAGGTAGAGTATGCTACATTGAAGCTGAAGGTCCTCGCACTTACATGGTGGGAGCAGGTCGAGCGGATGCGGTACACTATGGGACAACCACCTATCACTGTCTGGGTTGAGCTCAAAGCTCTTCTCAAGAGGTACGTTCCCGCTGATTTCATGCAGATTTTGTATCATAGGTATCACAATCTATGACAAGATGAGCAAACCATCGACGAATACATGAACGAGTTTCTTGTACTCTAATCACGCTTAGATCTGAAGGAGGAAGACCACATGGTTGTGGCCCGTTATCTTAATGGGCTGCGATATGCGATACGTGACCAGTTGGAGCTTCATGATTTTCGGGACCTGGGAGAGGTCTCCAGTCGAGAACGTCGAGTGGAGGTCCTCCAAAAAAGGACTTCTGGCCAGAGGTCTACTGATGGACCTAGGTCTACTGATAGGCCTACTTCGAGTACCACCGCCACTGTATCCGCAAACGTACTCGCATCCGTTTTTTTTATTTTCACGTATCACCGTACCAGATACGTATCGTACCTGAAAGTGCAAGTTAGATCTGATATACTCTAGAGGGGGGGTGAATAGAGTATGATGCTTGCTAAAAACTTTTTACAACAGTTGTTGTATTCCTAAGTGAACAGGGAAGCAAATAATATAAAGTAAATCTAAACACAGAATAATCACAGATCAAACACAAAGCAATCACAAACCACAGCCAGAAACAAAAGAAAGATATGCAACCAGATGACACAAGGAGCTATAGTGGTTCCCCAACCAATCTGGCTACATCCACTCTTCTACCACCATAGGTAGGAATCTACTGCAGGATGAGTTGATCAGGTGTCCTGGGCACCAATGAGCTTTTGATAAGGTGCTCAAAAACCAAACCAGATTTTTTGATCAGGTATCTTGCCACCACTGAGTTTTGATAAGGTCTCAGAAACTAATCACAAACTTTTGAAGGGAGTTTGAAAAACCCTTTACAACAGAGAGAGAGAGAGATGAGATGATCTTCTCTGTCAACAATCAGAGAGAAGATAGTGGATGTTGTCAAAGCTCCCCCTGAGATCTGTAGTTGTTCAGGAAGTGAAGCTTTGCAGTAGGGTGATAGGCCTTCAGATGATTTGATCTCCAGCAAAAGATGATTTCAGCAACAACTGAAATGTGAGGTGTCTGGAGTCTTGAATGATGATGACCTTTGAATACTTGAATCAAGAGAGATCTGAAAATTTCAGTTAGGTGATCTCCTTTTGTGATGTGTGTTCTTGTATGAATCTTTTAGACTGAGAATGTCTGCAACTCTCTTTCTTTCTTTTGTGTAATTGTTGTTGTAAGAGCTGTTGTTGCAGAGAATTGTTATTGCAGAATATGTGTGTCTCTTGCTCTGAGAAGAATAAAAAAAACTAATCTTTTATTCTCTTGATCTGAATAGAAATGATCCTCTGTCCAAGATAGCCGTTAGCCTGTCATTAATTGACTTCCTTAACTGTATTTTGTCTTCTGGAGGAAAGTCCAATAAAACATTTCTTGAAAATTCCTTGAAACTTGCTTCAGATTTATTAAAAACGGCTACAAGATCTCTGAATTAAATGCTGACAATAATTCCACAACTGTTTGAATTTGAATCTTGAAAAACATCCAACTCTTCAGAAAAACGTCGAACTGAGCTCCACTATCGTTGAACTGAGCTCAGAGATTGGACTTAGACAGAAACAGAGATCGTCGAACTGAGCTCAACTATCGTCGAACTGAGCTCAGAGATAGAGAATCAAACTGGAGTCAAGAACGTCGATCTGAGCTCGAAGATCGTCGAATGGAGTTCGACGACTTGTTGAAGTTGAGCTCAGAGATCGTCGAATGGAGTTCGACGATCTGTCGAAGTGAGCTCAACGATCGTCGAATGGAGTTCGACGATTCGTCGTACTGAGCTCGACGAAATGACTTGGTCTCCAAAACTGAAAAACCTGGTCTTGAGGGCAGCTTCCAAACCTAACCACTAACCCTTAGACTCAATTCTAATTGACCTTTAGATCTATACAATGAGGTCAAAACAGGTTTCCTAAGAGACATAGTGATCCTTGCCCAAATCTGTAATAGGGTGTTCCAACAGTACCCGATACTCGTACTTGTACCGGTGCTTTATAGGTGGCCGGCTAACGAGGCCCTAACTGCATATGCCCGGTAGTTTTGGAGGTAGGTTAATTAGGGCAGTTAATTAATTATCTTTAATTTATAAAATTTTGTATAGTACAATCCCCCTTGAGAGCCCTATTTAAATACCTCTTACTTTGCCCACTTGAAAAGGCCCACCATCAAAGCCCATTATTCCTAATAGAAAACCCTAATTCCCCCCTTATAAAACCGGCCTTCCCCCTGTCAAATTCGTTAAGTCATTGCGCTGCCTCATTGGCTAAACCACGACACTATGCTTAACACATCGAATTGGACCTCAGAGGCTATAAGCTTCTGAGCGATGATGATTGGTTGCGAACCAGAACACGCAAGTATGATTCACAACACCATATAATAATGCTGAAAACAAGAATCCATACAATGAATAACAACTCAAAATACGGGGGCTGCCAAAATTGTTTAAATAGATCACATTTAATTATCGTTGAAAATCTACAGCCTCGCCTCGGTTCACATCATTCTCTCACCACTGCATTACACCACTGTTTCTCCAGTCACTGTAGATGGGACAAACAATGCCTTCATATGTAACTGCATTATTCTCCGAATTCTTAGCATCACACTTGTTCTTCAAAGCTAGATTGAGAGTGTGCACCACACAATGATTCCAAAATAATTGATGAAAACTCACTCTCAATTAGTTGGCCTACCCCCTTACAATTTTCCGCATTATCCGTTATTAATTGAACAATCTTTTCATGTCTGATTTCTATAATTACTTTTTGATCAAAGATGCAATGAAATATGTCTTTGGCTTGACCTTCACAATTAACTGCCTTTATGAATATTGCTTTTGAATTTGTTATTGTCCTAGAAATCATGAGTGGTTGTCTATGTGGATCGCTCCATCCGTCGCTCCCGATGCTAACTCCCTTGTCGACCCATATATCTCGTATAGGAGTTGATCTTCTTTCAATTTTTAGCTTCTCCTTTGACAACATGGTGGTTCTTAATGAATTATATCCGGGCGGCACATATCCCTCATGGTTACAACTAGCTCAAAGCATATGATTCTCTCCAATACAAATTGCTTGCTAGATTGAATGGCAACCCTGCCGAATAAAATGCTTTAGCAATGAAGGTATCCAAATGAACTCTATCCTCATTATTGAATGCATTAGAAATTGGATTTTTGCTGCTTCCACTTTGACCATGTCTTCTTCATTTATCACCAACACTTTCAATACTTTCAACTCCACTTGAAGTACTAGAGGCCACCGGTATCAATTTTGGAAGTTGTCGGTCAAATTCTTGAGCATCTTCATCTTCCTTCAGCATGTCCTTATATGTGGATGTCTGAACCGTGCTACATGCTCAGATTTCGCTACTCTTAATCTTCAATAAATGACCTTTACGCGAGTGTATGAGCTTTTGTAAGGCTTGTCGCAAAGTTTACATATACAACTAATACTTCTACCTCCACTTCCATCTCCTTCAGTTATTTTATTCTCTCTTGTCACATATTTCTAAAGGGGCATTTAACATTTTCAATCACACGACTCACACCGCAACTTGAATCCATATTACACAAACGAAGATCTAATTTAAACAACATATAATATTATGCAAACAATAACAACAACAAAATAAATGGTGAACACCTAACAAAGTAGAAAATGAAATTATTGAAAGAAAATACAAGCACTCAGCACAAAATAAATGCATTTGAAAAAAATGATGAAAGCAAAACAAAGCCTTTGTAACTTTAGTACGTGATGAACTGATGATATTTCCATCTTAGTATGTACATACACTTAATCAGGAGATTAATTTCTTTATCTAAATAAAACTAGAAGTTCACAACAAGAACTCTTCTTTTTCTTTCTTAAATTTTAAAGTATACGATATTTCAAATGTTTCTCCATCATTTACCTAAAATTCTAAATCACAATCATGTATTCAAATATCGTTTAACGATGCCATTATAGGCTTTTGGAGTTTCAACAGGCAACAGTAGCTACTCCTACTAAAGCTAGAATTCTCCTATCTGGCTAAATTTTATGAAAGTTCCACTATTTCCACTTTTAACTGTAGGAAAAAAAAGAAGAAAAACAATTAATAAAATACAGTCATTCAATCTAGAGGAAAACCTATTTTCATACCCCATTCAGAAAATTTTAGCTTGTAAAACCTTGGCCATGACCCCTACCAAATGTTGAGTCCATACAAGTATGTTCTGATTCAGGGCAGCCGATTAAAAGAAAACAACAACAACACTCGGGCCTTTATCCCCCTATAGTGGGGTCGGCTATGGATCCTTTGTCGCCATTTTGCCCTATCTTTAGTCATAATCTCACTTAATGCCTAAGTACATCATGCCTTCCTTATAGTTTCATTCCAAGTCTCTATTGATCTACCCCTCCCTCTTTAACATGCCTAGTGACTAGACTTTGACAACACCTAACAGGTGCCTTTAATGGTCTCCTTTGTACGTGTTCAAACAAACTTAGGTTTCGTTTGGTTCGGCGTTTCACCGCCTTCGTTTGGAGCAAACGCTGCCGGACGACGCGTAAACAAACGGACGCCGGCGACGTTTGCTCAGTTTGCACCCGCGGAACAGAGAAAAAGCCAGACAAAAGCTCCCTTTCCAACCCCGCCTCCCCCCTTCCGGTTCCAATGCCCCCTTTCCAAACGCTGGCTGCTCCCGCCACCGCCTAAACAAAAGAAGCCTTAGTCGGGCCTCTCGCATCTTCTTTGCAATTGATTCTACTCTTGTCTTATCCCTGATACATTCATTCCTAATTTTATCCAGTCTTGTGTGACCACACATCCACCTAAGCATTCTCATCTATGCAACTCCCATTTTTTGCTCTTGTACACAATTCACTGCCCAACACTCATAACCATTGAGCATCGATGGTCTAATTGCAGTACGGTAAAACTTGTCTTTAAGTTTTAATGGTACTTTACGATCACACATGATCCCTGACGCGCCTCTCCACTTCAATTAACCCTCTTGGATCCTATGCGTCACATCTTGATCCCTGACGCGCCTTGTACACAATTCACTGCCCAACACTCATAACCATTGAGCATTGATGGTCTAATTGCAGTACGGTAAAACTTGTCTTTAAGTTTTAATGGTACTTTACGATCACACATGATCCCTGACGCGCCTCTCCACTTCAATTAACCCTCTTGGATCCTATGCGTCACATCTTTATCAATACCTCCTTACTTTTGAACTATCGATCCAAGATATTTAAAACACTCACTAGGGGAAATATCTTGGTCACCAAACTTAATAATGAAGTCATCTGTCCTTCTTGCATTGCTAAATTTAAGCTCCATATACTTCGTCTTTGCCCTGCTCAACCTAAAACCCTTCTTTTCTAAAGTGTCTTGCCAAGATTCAAGTTTTGCATTTACACCCTCGCGCTTTTCATCGACCAAAATAATATCTTCCACAAACAATAAATGCCAAGGTATTGCTTGTTGGATATGTTCGATGAGCTCATGTAAGATAAGGGTAAAGAGATAAGGGCTTAAAGTTGAACCTTGATGTAAGCCAACAGTGATAGGGAATTCTTGAGTTAATCCTCCAGACGCCCCCACCCTTGTCACTAATTTGTATACATATCTTTGATTATGTCAATGTATGACACATTTGCACTTTTCTTTTCTAAGACTCTCCATAAGATCTCTCGTGGAACTCTTCATAAGCCTTCTCGAGATCGATAAACAACATATGCAAATCTTGTTTTCTTTCTCAATAGTTGTCTATGAGTCTCCTCAAGAGATGTATAACTTCCATGGTCGACCGCCCTGGCATGAATCCAAATTGATTCTCCAAGATGTTAGTTTCTCGTCTTACTCTTCTTTATATTATTCGTTCTCATAGTTTCATGGTGTGACTCATTAATTCAATTCCTCTATAATTAACATAATTTTATATATCTATTTTATTCTTATACAAAAGTACCAAAATATTTCTCTCAATTGGTCTGACATTCTCTGACTTTAGTATCTTATTAAAAATGCATGTAAGCCACATTTCCTTTATTCTCTAAACATTTTCATATTTTGATGGGTATATCGTCTGCTCAACCGCATTTTCATTTTTCATCTTTTTTTGAACATCATTTACCTCAGATATTTGAATTTTACGATAAAATGTTATGTTTCTACACTCATCCGATTTACTTAACTCTTTCAAGTTAAATTCATTGTCTTTTGTTTCATTATAGAGTTGATTAAAATATCTTTTCCATCGCTCTTTAATATCCACATCATTAGTCAAAACTATATCTGTTTCGTCCTTTATGCATTCTATTTGGCTTAAATCTCTTGTATTTGTTTCTCTAGCTCAAACAATTTTATGTCACGTTTTCTATCTTTGGTATCTAGTCGCTTATAATATTATTCATAAATTTGACTCCTTGTTTTACTTGCTGCATGTTTAACTTCTTTTTTTGACGACTTTATACCTAGCTAAGTTTCTACCATTCCTAAAAGAGTAGAGTGATTTGTAGCCGACCCTCTTTGTCCTCACTTTGTTTTGCACTTTCTATTTCCACCACCAAGATTCTAATGAAAGCAAAAAAAAAATTACTGTGAACTCCTCGACTAGCCGACGACGCAGAATTCCACGACATTAGAGGGAGGAGATGGTCGATGGCGCAAGCTTCCACTGCATGCTTTCATGACGGCAAGGGAGGAGATGGTCAATGGCGCATGATGGGGTTTCGGCGAGGACAGCTTAAGAGAAAAACAAAGCCTTTCGTAAACCTAAAGCATGGGTTGTGCGATCTAAAAAAGCGGGATTTTTTTAATTTTATTTAAAACTGCGTCCCAGTATTTCGGAAACGCATTTCCAAACGTTTCTCGTTTCCATTTCACGTTTGAATTGATGCGCGCATTTTTAAGTATTAGTGCTTCATAGGTTAAGGTACCCTCAAAAACTAACATTTCGAGTTTTCCAAATCTCTCAGAGCCTAAATCTCATCGCTACCTAAATGAAGCTACCATGTGACCCTTTACAGTCACATGACTGGATCACGCTGATCTTGTGTCCCCAATCCTCTCAAGGAGGAGCATGGTTAATTAGAGAGTGAGTTGCGTTAAAATTCCTTAGCTCAACGGCTAAAAATAAATAAAAAATTACTGGGTCTCCTCCATGGCTCCACCACAAGTGGGACATGCTTAGGAGAGACATGTCCTGCACCAAAAACAAGCTCTGGCAAAACACGCAGTCCAGAATCCGCTTCCATAAGTGATGTGACCCTAAATCTAGGGCTGCGAGTTTCAAAATAATAAATGCGTTCTTTCAAAATATTTGTGGCGCGGGAGGCATTCGCGGGTTGTTTCTAACGAACTAAACGGTCGAGGCGTCGCTCGCGAACGCAAGACTACCGCACAAACGTAGTAACGTCACAAAACACAGTTCCACAGACACAAAATATGAAAGCGGTCAAACATGACAATGGAAAATAAACGATAATTAAGCGATGAAGTTCGTTAGGGCAGGCTCTTTTAATTACTTATTCATTTAAATGCCGGTACAATAAAGTAGTCTTGGATTGAGAGTAGGAGAAGGGCGAGGTATACCATGGGGGAGTAGCAACGATGAGATCGGGGCTGTCTGGACTGCGGCTGGCCGGAACAGCTAAGAAATCCCAGCCATGATTCGGGCAAACCAGGGGAAATACTGGAGACGTGGCAAGCCGTTCCCGTCAAGAGCTGGGAGGTGGCGTCGGGAAACTGGAGGATGAATCTAGGCGGAGGGGTTGTTGAAGCCGACCGTGGAAGCTGTGGAAGGAGACGCCAGTGTTCCGGGGGACTAGAGATCGGCGTCAGATGCATCGTCAAACCCGCCGAAGGAAGCTACAGGCGGCTTCGTCGGCAGCTGCAGGAGGCGTGGTTGACGACAACTGGGAGAGGCTTCGGCGCCGACAGCACTGGATGACGAAGGATGAGCGGCGGCATCGCCGATTCCGTCGAGCAGGGTGCCGGAAAAGGGTTATCGGGCTGAGCGGTGCTGGACGGATTCAAACCGAGAGATTTGTCTCAGTTCAATTCTATTTCCAGCCGCCTAGGGTTAGGGGGAGGGGTTTGCTTTTAAAGAGGTAGTTTAGGGTTGATTTGGCTATTGACAGCCACTCAAAAAGCATAGGAATTGGATTTCTTTAGGAGGAATGACTATGTGAATTAAAAATTTGAGGGCAGTGCCGGCTGCGGTGAAGGAAAATTATATATTAATATATATATATTGTTAATTAGAATTTGCTTGCCCTAAATAAACTATCCCTAAATTACCGGACCTATGCATTTAGGGTCTCGTTGGCCGGTCACACCAACGAGCCAAACCAAAACTTGTGCAAGTAGTGCACGCATTACCAAATAACATCCCAGGCGCAAATAATGTGCGCGACAGAACATAATATCCCAACTAAGCGCAAAGACATGCGCGACAAGAGAAAAGAAAAATACAGGTACAATAAATAAAAATAAAAAAATGCACTTCGGGTTGCATCAATTTCCCCGGGGTTGAAAGAACTCGACCCCGTCGAGAATGTAATGCAATCAATCACTATTAAGTCCAAGACGGTGGTCAGAGAGAAGCTGCATAGGTGTCCTGCTGGTGCCGTGGCTGCTACCCAAACCTGGATGTAACCTTTCATTTCTAAACTCGCAATCCATTTGCCAAATTTTATGCAAAACATTTAAATAAATAGTAATTATTAGAGCTTGCAGGGGATGACAAGGGCGGTGTGTGTAGCAAACAAGTGGTGGAAGGGAAAACGTGAAATTAATGGAAGCACGCCGTGGAACCAGTAATTCATGACACAACATCCTCTCGCTTGGTAGACACTTACGTTCGTCTGCTAGACCAGGTCCGTCCATCGCTTTGACGTCACCCGGTAAAATCCCACTCGAGTCACAACATTTTAAGCAGATCCAAAATCTATCGATTATAATCTTCCACAAAACCCCATGGAAACGAGTGTCCCGATGAGGAGTATAAAACCAACGGGTCATCTCAACTCTCCTCGTACGACTCGACCTAAGAATCACAAACATCAAACGATCGAAGCGAGGAGCCCCAATGTGCTCGACTGCCACCAAGGACAAATGATGCGGACTAAACGCGTGCTCATCAAATATGAAGTCAATAAAAGGTGGTGCTACCAGAGCACCCAAAATAGATGACTCTCGAAAATCAGATGCCTCCCCCAGGAGCGAGATGACCCGCCTGTCATGCGGGTGACCCCTCCTAGGAGCGAGGGTCCAGGCCGAAGCGTAGCACTAAATAGGAGTGGTGTAGTTGAGACTAAGGACGACGACGTAGATGCTAGTGAGGTCCTCCCAGGTGCTCTAGGAACAGGACCATTTTTCTGAGGAAGAAGAATGATCTTACGCCCATGATGATCAAAAGAATGGGAGTTACTCACACCATCATGCAGAACATGTTGGTCATACTGCCAGGGTCGTCCTTGAAGTATGTGGCAAACGTCGATGGGGGCGACATCACATAACACTGAATCACAATACACGTCCACGATAGAGAACTCTACCTGATAATGATGAGTAATGGGTATAGTCAACGGACTACTGACCCCAGATAAATGGTACGACTGCTCTAAGGGGCGTGTCAAAAGTCCTAACTTCTCCACCATTCGCTAAGACATGTAGTTTTCCATACTGCCGCTATCAATAATAATAGAACAAAAATGCTCCTGAATGCGGGCGGTAGTGCGGAAAATCTCCTTTCTTCGAGGGTCCTGCTCAGTGGTTTCGCCAGAGGTAATCAAACTAGAGTGAAGAGCACAAACTAGGTGCTCTGCTTGCTCTCCCTCGACCTCGATAACACTTTCAGCCTCGGGCAGGGGCTCGAGATGGGGGTCACTAAGGAAAACCCCATACTCGGGTTCACCCCCGGGGGTGGAATCAATCACAACAACGAACTGGCGTCGCGGGCACTCAGAAGACTTGTGTCCGGGTTCCATGCACTTGAAGCATCGAAACACTCCAGTGTGGGGTCGGGCTCCCATGGGCTCCTTACCCCGGGACGGGCCATGGTGAAGAGTCGGGGCTCCAGTAATGGCAAGAGGTGGGGAATCAGTAGTAGCAGATGTGGGTGTAGTGGTGGTGCTCGAAGTGGGTCTATCAGTAGACCTAGATCCATCAGTAGACCTCTGACCAGATGTCCTCTTCTGGAGGGGCTCCACTCGACGTGCTCGGCTGGAGATCTCTCCAAGGTCTCGAAAATCATGAAGCTCTAACTGGTCTCATATCACGTACCGTAGCCCATTAAGATAACGGGCCACAACCATGTGGTCTTCCTCATTCAGATCTAAGCGTGACTGGAGGACTAAGAACTGATTCGTGTACTCGTCGATAGTTTGTTTGTCTTGTCGTAGGTTGTGATACCTACGATACAATGTCTGCATAAAATCAGCGGGGACGTATCTCCTCTTTAGTTGAGTTTTGAACTCAACCCAGGTGGTGATAGGTGGTTGTCCCATCGTGTATCGCATCCGCTTGATTTGCCCCCACCACGTGAGTGCGGGACCCTTCAGCTTCAGGGTCGCATACTCCACCTGCTGATGGGCAGGAGTGCGCTTCCAGCTGAGGAATCGCTCAAGTTGCTTGCACCAATCAAGGCACACCTCGGGCTCTAGTGTGCCCTCAAAATCCCCAACATCTAATTTAATACCTGCATCCCACCTAGGTGGATGCCCGTATTCGTGATGAGCTGGTTGGGGTTCTGGCGGTGTAGGTGTAGGAGGTCGTGCAGGAGGAGTAGGGGGTTGTGCAGGAGGACCCCTTAAGTGATATTGTGCTTCTAAGTTATTGACCAAAGTGCGTAACCCTAACATGACCTGATTCGTATCTCTCACAGAGACAGTGAGTGTAGTGACAACGACCATGACTTCTTCCAGACGTTTACCCATGTATCCTAAACTTCCCTCAATGTGTCTGACTCTAGACTCTATCGTTTACTCTCTTTTTTTTGAAAAACTTAAAACTCCTAAAAACGAACGGCGCTCGGCTATCCCACAATAGAAGTGAGATATCCCAGCAGCCACACCAAACTGATGTGACCCTAAACCTAGGGCTGTGAGTTTCAAAATAATAAATGCGATCTTTCAAAATATTTGTGGCGCGGGAGGCATTCGCGGGTTGTTTCTGACGAACTAAACGGTATAGGCGTCGCTCACGAACGCAAGACTACCGCACAAACGTAGTAACGTCACAAAACACAGTTCCACAGGCACAGAATATGAAAGCGGTCAAACATGGCAATGAAAAATAAACGATAATTAAGCGATGAAGTTCGTTAGGGCAAGCTCTTTTAATTACCTATTCATTTTAATGTCAGCACAATAAAGTAGTCGTGGATTGAGAGTAGGAGAAGAGCAAGGTATACCATGGGGGAGTAACAACGATGAGATCGGGGTTGCCTGGACTGGGGCTGGCCGGAACAGCTAAGAAATCCCAGCCATGATTCAGGCAAACCAGGGGAAATACTGGAGACGTGGCAAGCCGTTCCCGTCGAGAGCTGGGAGGTGGCGTCGGGCAACTGGAGGATGAAGCTAGGCGGTGGGGTTGTTGAAGCCGACCGTGGAAGCTGTGGAAGGAGGCGCCAGTGTTCAGGGGGACTGGAGATCGGCGTCGGATGCGTCGTCAAACCCGCCGAAGGAAGCTACAAGCGGCTTCGTCGGCAGCTGCATGAGGCGTGGTTGACGACAACTAGGAGAGGCTTCGGCGCCGGCAGCACTGGAGGGCGAAGGAGGGAGCGGCGGCGTCGCCGATTCCGTCGAGCAGGGTGCGGGAAAAGGGGTATCGGGCTGAGCGGTGCTGGACGGAATCAAACAGAGAGAAATGTCTCGGTTCAATTCTATTTACAGCCACCTAGGGTTAGGGGGAGGAGTTTGCTTTTAAAGAGGTAGTTTAGGGTTGATTTGGCTATTGGCAACCACTCAAAAAGCGTAAGAATTGGATTTCTTTAGGAGGAAGGGCTATGTGAATTAAAAATTTGAGGGCAGTGCCGGCTGCGGCGAAGGAAAATTATATATTATATATATATATATATATATATATATATATATATATATAGTTAATTAAAATTTGCTTGCCCTAATAAAGTATCCCTAAATTACCGGACCTATGCATTTAGGGTCTCGTTGGCCGGTCACACCAACGAGCCAAACCAAAACTTGTGCAAGTAGTGCACGCATTACCAAATAACATCCAGGGCGCAAATAATGTGCACGACAGAACATAATATCTCAACTAAGCGTGAAGATATGCGCGATAAGAGAAAAGAAAAAATACATGTACAATAAATAAAAATAAAAAAGATGCACTTCGGGTTGCTTCAATAAGCAACACTTGGCCCTTGGGGGAAATATGCCTTCCAAATCCAGCGATCCGGAACATGGACGGGTCTTTGCAGAGCTAGTCATAAATCAGACTAGGGGGAACGACCACCGGTCTGGTATCATCCCAATTCCCGCCCGAGGCGATCATGATAGTGCCACTTAGTGAGACCTCACCACACCAATTCAGAATTTTCTCCCGATCTCAAGTCTCCATATGTGCGAATGTGCTCAGACACTTAAGTGATAGATTCCAAATTTTTCGCATTCGCCAAGCACGGAACTTTAGAGATAGGGTAGAGCAATATCTCGTACCACCTAACAGACCATATGGTGCACCAGTCAAAGGCGCATTGAAATCTCCCTATATATGAGCAACGGACCAAGTGCAGTTTTCCCCTCTAATATCTCAAGGAAGGTATCTTGCTGAACAACAAAGATTATGGACACCAAGTCTCCAACCCCTTTTTCCGATTAGATTAACCACAATAAAGAGAAGCCCCAATGAGATTCTCAATTTTTCGAATACACCTGTCGGAAGACATATTTGCACAATAAAATGAATGGAGCTTATGTTAGCTTAATGCCACCACCCGATCTCCCTCTCGCGTCACGCAGCCGCCCTCTTCCCCTCACCCCACTGCATCTCCTATCTATCAAAGAAGGAGAAGATTCACAAATGAGAGGGCCCAAGAGTAGCAACAAGTAATGTGGCACTCCACCTTTTGGTTCACAAAATCAAATGTGTTGTGGAGCTTTTTTCCAGCAAGAGAAGTACTGAGGTACTTTCACTTCAATCTCGAGCGGGACACCCTATGAACCTCCTCAATTGATAAGCAAAGGGTCTTTTGGACTATGCGTCGGAATCAAATGTTCGACTTATAGAGGTTGACCACTTGTATCAGCATTTTGCAGAATCAAAAATCACCTTCTCGAACTCCAAATCATTAACCAGGCCAATTTTAGTGAAATCTGATTGTCGTTTGAGAAACAAAAATGTTGTCAAAAATTCGGTAATAGAACTTGAAGATGGAAAAACAAGTTGTTTACAAGACAGCAGTTATGAAACAACTAGTTGATGACCCTTATCTTGATCCTACTGTCTCATGAGAAGTTATGTTTTCACATTTAAGGACAAGTGAAAATAACATACTTGGAGTATCAAAAGGTCGTGCACCCCTCAATAAAGAATCTTGGTGGTGAAAAGAGGAAGTGCAAGATAAAGTGAGGGCAAAGAGGTTCAGTTATAAATCACTCTATGTTTGTAGGAATGCTGAAAACCTAGTCAGGTTTAAAGTCATCAAAAAAGAAGCTAAACATGCCGTAAGTAAAATAAGAAATCAAGCTTATGAATTTTTTTATAACCGACTAGATACCAAAGATGGAGAGAGTGACATATATAATATTGCTCGAGCTAGAGAAATGAAGACAAGAGATTTAAGCCAAGTAAGATGCAAAAAGGATGTAACGAATACAATTTTAACGGATGATGTGGATATTAAAGAACGATGAAAAGATACTTTTATCAACTTTATAATGAAACAAAAGACAATGAATTGAACTTGAAAAGTTTAACTTTGATGAGTATATAAACATAATATTTTATCGTAAAATTCAAGTATCAGAGGTAAATGATGCTCTAAAGAAGATGAAAAATGGAAAGACGGTTGAGCCAGACGATATACCTATCGAAGTATGAAAATGTCTAGGAAATGAAAAAATTTTGTGGCTTACATCTTTTTTCAATAAGATACTGAAGTCAAAGTCAATGTCAAATAAATGGAGAGAAAGTATCTTGGTACCTTTATATAAGAACAAACGAGATATGTAAAATTTTGTTAAGTACAGAAGAATTAAATTGTTGAGTCATATCATGAAATTATGAGAACGAGTACTAAAAAGAAGAATAAGACGAAAAACTAACGTCTCAGAGAATTAATTTGGATTTATGCCAGGGTGGTCAACCATGAAAGCTATACATCTCTTGTGGAGACTCATTGACAACTACCGAGAAAGAAAACAAGATTTGCATATGCTGTTTATCGACCTTGAGAAGGCTTATGATAATTTCCAAGAGAGATCTTATGGAGTCGTAGAAAAGAAAGGTGTAAATGTATCATACGTTGACAGTATCGAAGATATGTATACAAATTCAGTGACAAGGGTGAGGACATCTGGAGGATTAAACACAAAAATTCCCTATCAATGCTGGCTTACATCATGGTTCAGCTTTAAGCTCTTATCTCTTTACCCATATCTTAGATGAGCTCACCGAACATATCCAACAAGCAATACCTTGGTGTTTATTGTTTGCGGATGATATCGTTTTGGTAGATCAGACGCACAAGGGTGTAAACGCAAAACTTGAATCTGGGCGAGATACTTTAGAAAAGAAGGGTTTTAGGTTGAGCAGGGCAAAGATAGAGTATATGGAGCTGAAAGATTTGTTTGGGATACCGGTTCTGTTTTTAAAGGGGGATATTCAAAAGAGAGATGCTAAACTGTATTTTAAAAACTGTAGTTTTAAAACTGAGGCTTTGTTTGGGTAACATTCGTTTCAGTGACGGTTTAAATTATTTTCAAAATTATCTTCACATGAATTTTATTTATTTTGGGCCAATTTTTTCTGAATTTTTAAAAACAAAGAATGGGAGTTAAATTGATTAAATAAAATTAAATAAAATTAAAAAAATATTTCAAATGGCTGTTTTGAAAGGGAGAATGGAGGTTTCCCTAGTCTTTTCAAAACAGAGAGGCTTTAAACCGACCATTTTAAAATAATAACATTTTAGTTATTCCCAAACACCTCTCCTCCGGTCCGTTTACAACGGAATGGAGTCAAAACGGGTTCTCAGACATAGCCTAAATTTAGCAGTGCAAGAAGGACGGATGATTTCGTTATTATGTTGGGTGATCAAGATATTTCCTTTAGTGAATGTTTTAAATATTTTTGATCGATAGTTCAAACAGACGGAGGTTATTGATAAAGATGTGACACAGAATCCAAGCGGGTTGGTCGAAGTGGAGATGCGCATTAGGGATCTTATGTGATCGTAAAGTACCATTAAAATGAGGACAAGTTTTACCGTACTACGATTAGACTAGTGATACTCTATGGTTTTGAGTGTTGGACAGTGAATTGTGTACATGAGCAAAAAATGGGAGTTGCGGAGATGAGAATGCTTAGGTGGATGTGTGGACACACGAGACTAGATATAATTAGGAATGAATGTATCAGGGATAAGACAGGATAACACCAATTGCGGAGAAGATGCGAGAAGGTCGACTAAGATGGTTTGGACATACAAAGGAGACCATTGGAGGCACTTGTTAGGCGTTGTGAGAGTCTACTCACTAGGCATGTTAAACGAGGCAGGGGTAGACCAATAAAGACTTGGAATGAAATTATAAGGAAAGACGTGATGTACTTAGACATTAGTGAGGTTATGATACAAGATAGGGAACAATGGCAACAAAGGATCCATATAGTTGACCCCCACTATAGTGAGATAAAAACTTGAGTGTTGTTGTTGTTGCAGGTTGTCGTTTGAGAAAAGGAGGTGCCAGAGATTGGTCGGACCAGGGGTAACAACGGAACACATTAGTGCTACCCAACTGTTACCTTTCCTTCAAATTCCTAGTAAACATCTCAGAACCGATGATAAACATGTCTGGGGATAAAGGGCACCCCCGTTTCAAAGCCCATTGTTGACCGAAGGGGGAGTGCTCACCATTAGCCATTATAGTGAATGGTAGATGAATGATGCACCCCATCACCCGGGAGGTCCATCCAGGTGAAAAGTGATTCCCTTTGATATTTGTAAAACATGATTTAATTTCATATTTTAACATTTCCATCTCTGCTATTCAAAATTATCCATTTCTATGATTGCTTCCCTGTTTCTATTGTTGGTTGTAATCCCATTCAGCTGCTTTTCATACTTCATGCTGCTACTTCCTCCATGTAGCGCTTCTTCTACCTCATATTTCCTTGGTGAAGCCACTGTAAGCGTTGACTTCTGTGAATAAGAAAACTATTAATGGATGGTTGTGATTTTTGGGATCCTGTGTGATATGACTTTCTCTTCTAGACCTCCCTCTTCTTGTACTTAATCCACTTTCTTTCTTCAACAAACTTTCTCCCTTTCACATGTCTCATTTGTCTTGCTTCCCCTGCAGTTTCCGTGACTACCCATGCTGTTCCAGCTGCTGCCATGATAGTTTTGTCATTGTTTTTTTTGGATTACAAATATTTTATTTGCAGCTGTTATTGTTTCAGTACTTGTGTTCATTAAATTGATTTAGGCTCCATTTGGCACAGCTTTTTGCTCCGGTGAGTTTGGGCAAAAACGCCACTATCATAGATTGTGTGTTTGACATGACAGTGATTATGACCGCCACTAATAAAAAAAATATAGTTTTGAAAATAAAAGTGGGGGAAGTTTGTTACATGAGGTTGGGCATTCACGAACTATGGTTCATAACCATTACCTTCATGACCACCACCACCATGCCAAACTGCACCTTAGTCTCCTTAGTTTTTTATGTCTTTTAAGCCATATGAATCTTGAGTGCAACTAGGGCTGCATTAGCAAAGGCCAGAAAGTGTACAATTTTGTTCATGCCACTTGGATCTATACATAGAGGGGGCTTGTTGATACTCTCCTGCCGAGTATATGCCACTTGAAGCTGATTCTAGGATTTCTAACAGTAGGACACTTCTCGGCCTCCTTCCCATCATCTTGGTTTGGGCGCAGTTCACGGCAGCGCCCGTGAAATTCCGCTACAATGTGGCTCTTGTGGAAGAATAATTCTAATTTGACACCGCATTCTAAAAATTCAATCAGTCGCTCTCGAGGAAATTCCTCACCTAAAGTGTGTTCGAACTGAGACAATTCCTTTCTTTCTTCAATCAGTCACTAATGATATTTAGATGCACAAATTGTCTTTAAGAAATTACAAAAAAAAAAAATCTCCTCCTTATAACATCCATGCACCGAATTACCCCCTTAAAAATCAACTCTCAAGGAGATTTTTGTTCATAGATGTTATGAAATACAAATGATTATGGGAGGTTTTTTGTAATTTCAAAAAGGGGGGGGGGGGGGGGGGAACCTATAATTATGTTAACTTTTGTAGTTTTGGGAAATGTTTTTGATAATTATGTATATGACTACATATATCTATGTAAGCAAATTACAATTCATTAATATGAGAACATTAAAAAGATAGTGTGTATCTTGGTAGTTGGTACTAATATAAATAAATTATGAGAATACTAAATAATAATGCATCATACTTTTATTTGTAAGAATCAAAAGGTGTCTAAGGATGCTAGGATAGGCCTCATTCTTCTTAAGGGCTAAATATGCACTTATATTCTTGTTCCTGTGTGGAAAAGTGCAGATGTTGATAAATCAGTTACGTCATGAACATACTCTCAAGGTCGGGCTAGGATAGGCCTCATTCTTCTTAAGGGCTAAATATGCACTTATATTCTTGTTCCTGTGTGGAAAAGTGCAGATGTTGATAAATCAGTTACGTCATGAACATACTCTCAAGGTCGGGCTGACGACACTGCCCGACTGTGACCGCATGCTGTTTGGCGGGGATCCGCCCCGCCTCTAAAATCTGTGGATTTCCCACAGATTTCAGCCGCTTAATGGCGACCACTGTTTAGGGTTTTAGGATTTCTGCAGAAATCTGCGTCTCCTAAAATGATTATTTCTATACCATTCATCAAAATAAAACTTCTATTTTTTAACACTAGTTGTACCAGCCTAAACAGCCGCAGCTGTGATTCTCCTAAGCCCTAAAAGCTAGTCGCGTTGCGCCTTCGCCTTGTTTTTCCTCCGCCCGTTCCTACCTCTGCCGCCGCGCCTTTCACCGGTTTCCTCCCATTCAGTGGCCAATCCTCCAACTTTCCCGACTTCGCCGCTCGCTGGATTCCACCGGTCCCGATCCAAACTTTGCCGCCCCGCATTTCGCCGGCTTCCACTTTCTAGCAACCGCTGTAAACCAACATCAGGTTTCAATTTCATCACCATTGTAGATTTTCATGTTACTGCAGATGATTCTATTTGGGTGCAGGTTTCAATAACTACATCGAGGTTTCTATTTTATTATCCTTTCAAATTCAAGGTAGTATCACCCATTTCGTCATATTTTCAATTTTTTTGTGTTGGATTTTGTTATTGATTGTCGTTAAAAATGTTAGTGATTTTGTTCACCATCAGTCTCCTATTTTTTTGTGTTGTTGTGTAGATTGTGGAATGAGTTCAGAGAAATTGTTGTTGTGTAATGAAGAGTCATCTAAAAACATCGGGTTTGATGGTGAAATTTATTTTTGTACTAATTTGAGTTTTGAAAGTAAAGAAACGTTGATTGAATGAGCTCGTAAAACGACCACAAATTTGAGGTTTTAATGTTAGCTTTAAAAATTTAAAAAGTGGGGTATAAATAACCACTTTGAATACAAATATAATGTTGGGTGTACGGATATTCATGAATTATAAATATTCTTTTATGATGTACAAATATTAACACCCTATTCTTTTGGATATCGTTATGATTAGGCCATATAATGGATTATGGTTAAATATCACTGGATTTAAAGATTATCGTTATGAATTATGATTGGTTATTAAGTTTTATATATATTTATATTTTTATTTATAAGATGTGATGGGGGTCTTGTATTAAAATTAAAATTTGTTTATATTTTTATTTTTTTACACTATTAAATATTAATGTATATGTTTTGCTGATTGCAATAATTCATACCGTATTTACATAAACTTTACTATTATTTTTATAATAGTCAAAATAAGGAGATAAATAATTTTTATAAAAGTGCGGTAATCTTAATTTTTTACCATTAAACCCTGTTTAGTTATATCTTTATTAATAATAATAGTATTGTTATTCTCATTTTGTTCTAAAATTTGTCATTTTTTGTTTATCATAGAAACTTACAAATATTTTGTGATTTTTTATCGAATTTTGTTTTTCCCCTCAAATTAATGTGTTTTAGAAGTTCTAAATATATATTTTTAATAAAAACATCACAATTCAGCGAATTTCTAAATATATATTTTTTCTATTAAATTTTTTTATTAATTTGTTATTTTTTGATATTGCGTCGGCTACTTCAACACAATTATATGCTTGATATTTCATATTTAATATTTCTTTTATTAAGAATTAATTAAATTATAAAATATTAATATTCTGTTAAAAAAATTAATCATATAATAAAGTCTTGGTATTAATATTTTAAATTAGAGCTGAAAATAATTATATATACAACAGTTAACAAATATATAAAATAATTATTTCTACTAAATAAATTCTTGGCACATCATATGATTGTTCCATGCATGTATATATGAGCGACAGAGGGGGCTTCGACCCTTCAGCTAACTGTGATAATAATATTCCAACCATCATTGAGCTCTGTCCTTGTTAATTACTTAATATAGTTTAAAATAAACATACTTTCAGTTAATTAATTACTAAAAAATAATTATACATTGTTTTTCAATTTTAATTAATTTTTTTTCATTATAATACATATATTCAAATTAATTTTAATGCAAGCTTTTTTCAAAAATATCCTTGGCATGCCAAAGAACAACCTATCGGTAGGTATATGTGCTGTACTAAATACTTTTTCAATTTTATGAATTTCTATAACTACTTTTAATTTGAAGATGGGGCGTAATTATTTGAATAAAAGAATGTATTTTATTTTTTTTTGAAATATATTATAATACTTGATAATTTATCTATACTATATTAAAAGAGAAAAATATCATTTGGTTAAATGTTCACTTTCCGATTTTGCCCCTCTTTATTAAAAAATTTCAATTTTTAAAATGTGTGTTTTCATTTATTTTAAAAATTTGCACAAAGTCTTCTAACTTTAAAAAATGTGTTCTTTCCGTCACTTGCAAACCCACGTGTACACCACAAAAATAAGCGACGAGCGTGTATAACTCAGGAGTTTCGAGCCTCAGGAGCGCTGTCACGCCGGGACAAGTCATGGCCGTAAATGTCGTTCGGAGGTCTGTCGCGATCTAGGTGGAGCCCCGTGCCTGTCACTCCTTAGATTAAAATAATAATGTTATATTTGCCAATATGTCACAAAAGATCGTGTCACTGTAAACTGTAAAGCTATATTTCATTAAATATTTATTAAAGCTTAATAATATTTTTTGCGCGTAAATGGGAATATGAGAAATTTTTTTCATAGTTCCATTCCTAGTCAACTTAAAGTTTAAACTCTGCACTTGCTTTAAAAAAAAACAAAAAAAATCAGCTCAAGAAAAATACGACGAAAGTTAATATTTAATGATGTTATTTGCGTACATTTTTTGATCAACCAAATTATCGAGAAGGATGCCAGTAGGCATTAGAAGGTTTGAAGGAGATACTAATGCTCCGTTTGAGGGAACTTATTTTCACCGATCAAGCGGTTACGACCGCATGAACCGGACCTTAATTAAGATCCGGTTCATGCGGGCGTAATCGCTTGACCGGTGAAAATAAGTCATCCCAAACTGAACCTAATGCCTCCCCAATCCTCGGGTTTTCTAGTGGGATGGAAGGGTTTCAGATCTTTAGCGACGCCTCAGGTAATGAGTAGGATGACCCAGATGGGCCGTGAGGGGCTAGGCAGGTCATTATATAAAAAGTGCATTTTTATGTATTGAACAGCCTAGTCCTTCACTGCCCATCTTGGTCTTCAACCCATTCCAGATCATTATCGAGCTACAACTCAAGCACCCCAACCCTTCTCCGACTAGCTGACGAGTTATTGGCTGCAGCACAATCTCCTTTTGGTGAGGGAAACTCTCAGGTTAAGCGGACAACACAGGGAAGTCACCCATACCAAAACTCTCAGGTTAAGCGGACTTCCCAGGAGGTCACCCATACCGAAAACTACTCCCTCCCAAATATGTTTAGTTATGAAGTTTCTCCGCTCCTCATCACCGATTGAGCTGACGCAGGTCATCATTCAAAAGTGGGAAGGAAGAATTGGCTGGCTGTGCGGCGGGCATTCACAAGAAAGTGATTGATTGTCGTTCGAGAGCGCGAAGGAAGAAGCCACGCAAGGGACGACGGACATGGGTTTTGCTAAGTGCAGGTAGGTATATTAAAATGACATCAATTTTTTTAGTGCTAATACTCATTTTAATAGTGCTTATAATTATTGTCATATTTAAAGGCGATTGTTATTAACACTACACTTTTGGATATTTGCACTACGTTTACTTTTAATTTTTCGCGCCTTTTGAAAATACTTTTTGTATATGCATTTTTAGGAAACGTTTTCAACACGAAAGTTGTAGATCTCGACGAGATCTACAACTTTTGTGCTGAACACTCTTCCTAAAAATACATGTACAAAAAATATTTTTAAAAAATACGAAAAATTATAAGTAAATATAATGTGAATATTCAAAAGTATAATGCTAATAACACTCGCCTATTTAAATTAATGACATCCATAGATTTTTTTTATTTATTTAAACTTTCCCACCAAAGTAAAATTTATATTCGTTAACACCACTTGAGTTCAGAGCTCAGTGACAGGGAAAGCCCCGACAAAAAAGGGGGGCTTTTCCGACGGCTAAGGAATGAGGAAGAGGAAAACCCCTGCCTGCCGCGGGAAAGGAAGCAGCCGGCGATCTACGGCGGCGGATGCGCCGAAGAGGACGAAGAGATCGTTTCCCGCCGGCGATCTCTCTCGCCATCTCGAGAGGATCCCTCGTTTTCCCCTTCAGCAGCTATTCGTTCCTCCCCCAGCTTCTCGTTTCCAGAGGAAGCTTCTGGAAGCTTCGGATGGCTTCGATGATCGCCTATTACTTGATGAGGGCGGGGAGGACGTGGCCGCCGAAAGGGATTGCATCCTGAGCCAAGATTTCTTCTGGTGAGTATTTGAGAACAATATTAGGGTTTCTAGATCCGGTAGTCCAGTACATACAATCAATGAATCAGATAAGTAGTTGTAAGAGGATTTGAATTTCATTACTGCGAAGGAAAAAAAATGCACAAATGATCCGAACCAAATGTTATGTGGAATTAAGCTCTGTTTGGCGCAGTCGTACCGCTGTGAACGCTGTGGTTATGAACCATTTCTCTTGAACGCCCTACCTCACCTATGGAACTTTATTCACTTTTATGTTCAAAACAAGTTTTCCTTTCTTGGTGGCAATTAAAATTGTTATGTCAAACATACATTCCATGATGGTGACGTTTTTGTACAAACTCACAGGAGCAAAAACGAACAGTGCCTTAGTCCTACAAAACATTTGAAGGACCACCAACCCAATGGATGCACTCTTAGGCTCCGTTTGGCGCGGAGTCTTTGCTCCGGTGAGTTTGGACAAAAATGCTACCATCATCATAGAATGCATGTTTGGCAAGACAATGGTTATGACTGCCACCAAGAAAAGAAAACTAGTTTTGAACATAAAAGTGAGTGAAGTTTCTTAGGTGAGGTCGGGCGTTCACTAACAACCGTTCATAACCACCGCGTTCACAACCATCACCTCAGTGCCAAGCGGAGCCTTAGTTGATTATAAAGAATTTTACGCTCTCATTCTCATGCCCACTTCCTAAAAAATCTTTCAATACTTGTGGGTTGTTTGGTTCAATGCTATCTAAACAACAATATTATTTAGATGAAAATTGATTTGGTGTTGTTTTACTAAAATGGAAGATTTGATGGAATTTATTACTAAACCAAACAATTGATTTTTGTTAATAGAATAATACCATGACAGTGAATCATACAATTTTAAGTCTCTTATAGCTTCAATTGTGGTTTTGAAATGGAAATACATATATATATATATATATATATATATATATATATATATATATATATATATATATATATATATATTTTGTTTGCAGTACTCCGGATTATATAACTCCCGAGATCCCAAATAATTTGAACCTGAATAAGGTGAGATGTGCGAGGTTTCATTTGTCTTGTTTTTTTGTTTTTTGTTGTTGTTATTAAAATGGATTTTTGGTCCCTTATGTAGGAGAACATCGGTTGTCCTAAATCACCTGAGAAGTCAATTAGGAACAAGAAATGTAAGCAAGGTAAACAAAGATTTTACCCCGGATTTTTTATTCTCATTCTATTGTAATTCTGTTTAATCTCATTCCTATTTTATTATGCTAAGAATGACATTGGCACTCGAAAGGTGGTACTTTGTTGTGGAAGAAGTGATTGCTGTTTTTTTTATATTATCAAGAGAGAATGGAAAAAAGGGATGCCCACGGGGCGGTGAGTATCCTCTCTGTAGCGTATGCTTATCCGAGGCTAGATTGAGATAAGGCTCATTCTTTGTTGTAGTTCCGTTCCTTATCTTTCTGATTAAAAGTTAAATCTTTTTTTGTTAACCCAGGGCTGCATACATGACATAACGTGTGGCATATGTGGCGGCGGCGAGTCCCATGGTGAGAACAAACGAAGAGGTGTTAAAAATGGAAGAAAAAAATTGAGTGAAATTTTATGTGGTATTAGTGTGTGGTGACAAGAAAAGGGGACAACTGGAGTGGGTGGGGGTGAAAGTTAGCGCCAGATGAGTGTGAAAAGGGGGGGGGGGGGGCAGCTAGGAGAGGGAAAAGTGGTTGTGCTTTAGTTTGTTATGGAAAGAGGAAATGAAAGAAAAGACAAAAAAAGTTGATGTGACAAGACAATGGAGGAAAAATAAAGGTGAGGGTATATGGTAGACAATTGTTAGCGGTGTAACAACCCAAATCTTAGTATGACGTAAAATAAAATTATTCAATAACGCCCTCATGAAGAAACATAAAGTCCATGTCACGCGTTAAGAAATTGTCGTATTTATGTGATGTAATCGTTTTCATGAAAACAAGCGGGCAGTACGATTTTATTTTTGAGTGTTTTTTGTTTCGTGTATATTTGTTATTTAATTTTATTTGGGTGCTATTAGCTTTTGGCATGTGGAATCATTTATCTGGCTTGTGTTGGCTGATTTGGACACATGGCATGGCCATGTGTTGGCTGGTGGCTTAATATTGGTGTAATATTGGCACCTGGCTAATTTTAGCTAAGGTATTAAGCGGTGCACACCGCTGGCTCCGTTAATAAAACCGGCCGAGCCTTTTTGTCTTCCGCTATTTCACCCAGACTCCGCTTTCGCTCCCGGCTCTGCGTGCGCTCTCTGCTGGTCTTCCCGCCCCTTCTCCTTCCAGCTCCTGCAAGCTCTCTCTCCCTCTCTTTCCTCTCTTATATTGCCACTGTTTCTTGTGTCGTGCCGCTGCCTCCTGTGCCGTGAGTGCCCTGCCGCTGGCGGGCATTCTTGCTACCGGATTCCAGTTTTTGTCGCTGCTTCTGCTAGGTCACCGACTCCTCCTCAATTGCACAACCACTTCAGCGTCTTCATCTTCCCTCCAATGTGAGCTTCTTTTTCTTCTTCTTTATGGTTGCTGAACTATGGTTGGAGTTAGGGTTCTTATATTTGGAGGTTTTTCTTCTATATCATAATTTGAAACAAGAACAAAATATTGCAAATATTATATTTTTATTAATTGCTTCTGATATTGCATTTTGATATTGAATGGTGAAACTAAAAAATTATGTATATTGTTATTGAAAATTTTTTAGTTGTATTTATAGCAGTTAGAGAGGTATGTTCCTCGCTTAGTCATATTTTTATGACTAAGCACGTCGTCATTTTGTTTAGGTTGCTAAGGCGAACCTGTGTGCGAAAAAAATTTAATTAATCAACGAAGAACGTTTAAGACTCGCATACGAATGACCCAATGTATGAGTTAAGTTTTTATTATGTGTTTTATTTTGTATTCACTCTCCCTACTTCATCCTTGGTAAATAACTTGAAAGTAGCTTAGATACAAAATTCTTGTGGGGTCTGAATTGGGGCCTCACAAAGTGGTATCAGAGACAGGTTGAAGTTCGGCTGTCATGAGTACATAATAAATACACAAAATAAGAATTTAAGTGTCGTCGAATTGAATGGAAGGGTTTGAGAGAAGCCCAAGAAAAGTGAGATGTAATAAGAAGTAAATTGTTATAGATGATATTTGAACATAAGCCGAGATGACTTAGATGCTAATAAGATTGATGTACTTGAATGTGTGAGAGAAATTCGATGATAAATTAAGTATCGTCTAATTGCTTCAACATCCAATTTTCATCTGATTACTTCAATGAATGGTGTATGTTAGGTTAAGTCTTCATTAAATTTTAAGATCTAAGAATAAAAGCTGTAATACACGAATGAGAAATTGAAACAATGATGTAATAAGAATTGTAATTCCACTTTCATGCTATATACTGTATTTTGGATTTTGACCCGATCCTTTATATAGTAGGTAGTTTTGAAGGAAGTGTTACAAAACGTAGATGTTTCAAGAGGCTAGTGTGAGGCTTAAGGAAGAGAGAGGGGAGCTTATGTATGATGTGATGGGGCTGCAGGAGGGAGGGAAAATGTTGAGTTTTTGGTGCTGGTATATTTGTCGAGGCGCAGAGGAGAAAAGGAATAATGAGATGTGAAAAAAATTGTTGACAACTAGCTAATAAATGAATCCTTTTCTTGAGAAAGGAGAGAGAATTAAGAAGGGTAAAAGATGAGGAGAAAAGACAACAGAGGAAGAGACAAAAATTTGGAGGAAGCTGCTTTGTGTGGGGCCCGAGAACAATGAGGATGGTGTGGGAAATTTGGACAAGATGAAATGGTGTAAATAGCCCAGCAGACGTATAGCTCGTTGGCTGGGAGAAACGAGCCGATGCATGAATTGTTTGGCTGGACAGTGGGAGTGAGATGAGGTTGGTTGCATCAATGCGTGAGGTTGGTTTGCACTTCTGGAGGGAAAAGAACAACGAAGCTGTGCCTGGATCGGGGCCGCTAACTTGTGGATCTGGTGTGAGGGTGACAGGGGAAGCAGAAGACGTGGGAAGACGTCTGGTTGCAGGCTGCTCGTCGATGAAGGCACTGGAATGGGTAGCTTGGGCGGGTTGCTCAACGATGACAACACTGGAAGGGGAAGGTTGGGCAGGCTGCTCGACGCTAGAAGGGGAAGGTGGGGAGGGCTTTTCGGCGCTGAAAGGGGAAGGTGGGGCAGTCTGTTCGATGTTGAAAGGGGAGGAAGCATTCTCCTGTGGTTCCCCGACGAGGTACAGCGGGCGGAGTGCCAGAGTGGATTCCTCCTTGATGCGTTCGGCATTGGCAAGGGGGTTGGCAATGAGGGCACTCATAGCCCAGAGGTCGTTGCAGATGTCGTGGATGTGGTGGAGGTCAAGCATGGTGCTGGTTCCCGATCGCTACAATGGAAGCGGGCGGAGAGTGGCTGGTCGGACCATTGTTACGGTTTTGATAATTCTCTAGGAGGAATTTGGCAAGGGAAGGGGGCCGACGGTGGCGAAGGAGAAGAAATGAGGAAATTTAGGGAGCAACTCTAATTTCTTTCATACATCCAAGATAACTTCACACATAAACCTCTTCCTCTTATATAAACGAGGGAGGGCAACCAAACAAGGAAATACAACATAATTTACTTAATTAATTAATATCAATAAATTAATTCATACAAATTAATTACAACAAAATTAATCATGTCGGCTTCCATATACAATTTTATGATAATTAAAATCAATCAATTAATTCATACAAATTAATTACAAGAGAATTAATCATGGCAGCTTCCATATGCGCGCTCCATAAATTCTGACAAGGGAGGTTTTCTTGATTGAATGTGCCCGCGTAATAGATCCTTCCCTCAAAAGTTGGTATTGAGCCTGCCTCGATAACTTGCATCGTGTATTTTAATTCAGTTGTTTGTCGACAATAGTTGGAGCTATCAACAACTATTCATGAATTTCAGTTAGAATTGTCTGAAATTATTAAACTTAGTGCATCAGTTAATAGTCATCATCACCATGAATTATTATTTATTAGTAGGATCTCCTGCTTTTCTAACATGTTTGCAATATCAAATGATGTGTTACTTATAAACTAGCTTTTCTAATGATTAAAATTGTTTGCTTTTACTCAGATTATTCTCCATGCATTCTGCCATCTACCAATATTCAATTTGGCGATGAGGATGCCAAAGTCAAATTTGATGATTTTGACCCTGATGATGTTAGTAAATGTAAATCTGTAAGGCCTGGCTCCGAGAAGAAGCGTTATGTTTCTCAATCTGCACTAGCTTTACGCAGTCAGGTTATGCCCCCTCCGTGTATCAAGAACCCATATTTAACAGCGAATTCATCAATCGCTGTTGATGTTTTCGGGGACCGGCTAGCAAAAAATGCAGGTATATTCCTCTAATGTTTTTTTTATTTTGCTTCAGTGAGGTTTTTTTGTTGCCTGAAAAAAATTATAAGAGAATGTCAAGGAAAATAATAATTGATGTGCCCTACGACGCATCTTAGTTTCATTTATTTTGCATTTGTAAATTCATTTATTTTGTATTTGCTTATTTTTATTTCATATAACCGTTTTTGTTTGCGGCTCTTCGGGTTGACCGTCCGATGAGACCTTTAATAAAAAAAGCCCGGTAATTTAGTAATTATTGCGTTAATGACAAGCTTAGGTTATTTTAGGGAAAACATAAATCTAAATTAAATTGGAGCCAATAGTAATATGGAATAGTATATGGAATAGCTGGACATGTAAAGTATTGCCAAAATCATGTATTGAGATATTAGGAAATCAAAATTGCCAAAATCATGTATTGAGATATTAGGAAATCAAACAATTTCGAGCCCTTCTTAATTGGACCGATTGTTGAAATTGCATGCCAAAGAAGGAGGTCAGTGCTGTTAAAAAGGAACCATGCACGAAAAAAAAGAGAGTCGGGCAAGTGAAGTGCCGACCACAGCTCTGCTCGCCAACTCCAGCAAACCCGCTTTCGCCGGCCTACACCGCCGCTAATTCCGCCGATTCCAGCAAACCTGCTTCTGCCGGCCTACACCGCCACTCATTCCGCAAATTCCAGCGAACCGTTTCCGCCAATCTGCAACGTTCGGCTAGTTACGCTCCCACTGCCGCCAGCATCGACGCCCTCCATCGACGGTGTCGTTGACTCCACCGCTCTTTTCCGGCACCGTCTGAAGACTCTCATGTGGGAGGTGCCGTCAACCGCGACACTCCTTTCCGGCACCCTCCAACTCCCGTCCGATCTGCTATCAAAGGGGCGTGGAGCCTAGAGTCGTATTCTTCCCTCTGCCTGACGGATTTTGGTTGGCCGACCTTCCTCGGCGTTGTTTACGGTACTCTCGCTCCAATCGTTTAGTTAATTTTTATGTGCTCCACTAGAATAATGCTAAGCTTGTCACGAACGTTTTATTTGCTTATTTTACCGCTATTCATAAATTATTGCTGCAATTTTGCTTGTGGTTGTATTAATTCCCATGGAGGGTTCGACTTGTCAGACATGTAAGAATTCCACTCGAGCGATATTAGCGAACCTCTTAAAGCTCAGAGCGATGAGATTGATTTGCGTGCGAAAATCGGATTTGGCCGCTCACCCCTCTTTATTTTTTTCAAAATTAAAACCCACTTTTTTTTAAAAAAAATCCTAAATTTATTTTATCACAAATAAAATATTTTGCTTAAAATATTTAATTTTTGAAACCCTAATTTGAGCCTACATCAATAATGAATATTGAGTGAGTTGAATTGAAATGTATTTACCCTACTTATTCAGATGAAGATTGGAAATAATAGAGATGAAATACAAGGTGCAATCTATTCATCCCTTAAGGGGGGTAATTTATAGGGCTACAAAGGACTCTTAAACCTAAAATTATGGCGTGAGACTAAACCCCAAACACACACGAATACTTAAATGTTAATATCTTCATTACTCCCCCTCAATCTGGAGGGAAAACCTCCCACCTGAAAACATCCTAAAAAGAAAGGTAATGGTGGTAGACTTTGTTGGACAAAACAACCGCAGCCACCGGGGCCCAACCGTGTATCGCCGGGGATAATCCAACCTGGAACAAGCCACACGACGTTGGTTCTACAAAACCGACCATGATCACGCTAAATGCTCTCGAAGCTGAAATAAGGTCATCCAACAAATGCCAAATCACTCATACCCAACAACGAACAAACCATGAAGAGACACAAACATCATATGAAATATGCCTAAAGGCCGTGTGTGACTAAAACGAGAGTCGGGAAAATGTTATCTGAGTTGCCCTCTTCACAAACACTCCCCCTCATGTGGAACACGTGTATGAAGGCATATAACACTCAAACATAAGAAATAAGACGACACATAAACAAAAAAGACCAAGAAAACAACAGTGGTTAAAGGTTGCCGACGTGAACGGCCTCAAGATCTAGCGAGTAGAGCACGGGCACAAGTAGTGGCGAGTAGAGGGTTCAAGCAGCGGCGAGCGGAAGAGGGAGCCCGGAAATAAAAAAAGAAGCTCGACAAAAGAGGAGTCATTATCACAAGCATGGAGAAAATGAGAGCCAGATCTGGAGTAGATCTGGAGCAGTGGGGAGTGATCGTCGATGGCATGACCATTGCGGAGGCTGGATCTAGGGAGGCAGTAGCAAGAGGGATCCATTGGGAGAAGAAGCTCCTTGAGATGCAGTAGGAGAAGCACGACGACAATCAAAGACGAGAAGCACAAACATGATGAGAAGCCGAGGAACAAGCGCACAGTGAAGCTCGACGGGATCATCGATCAGGAGTCGTCGACGAGATTGCCAATAGAGGTTGTTGACATGAACGAAGTTGGATGAAGAAATCATCAAAGGCAACGACGAACGCAAAGGCATCATTGGGCTCGTAGACGGAAACTTCGATGGGAGCAATCATTGTCGAGGGGATCAAATGTCACTCCCGATGCGATGCCTCAAGTGGGACTTTTTTGAGCAGTTGACCTTAGAATCAATCTCAGTTGGTTTATTTAGAGTCTTAAAGTCAATACGAATCCAACAGAATTATCCATGCTCAATCCCGATAAGTATTAGAGAATTTGACATTCATGTGTGGTTTTTGAGTATCGTAATTACCTGAAATTTTGAAATCGAGCAAATGACTTCAAAATTGATCAAAGTTTGTTTCATTAGACTTGTAACGACAATACGAATCCAACAGAATTGCCCTTATGCGATTCTGACATCGTTCAAAGTGTAAGTCAAATTGGGTCGCAAATGCTTCAGGAAGTGTAAAATGAGCAAAGACTCAGAATTGACCTTAAATCATTCGACAGAATCAGAAAATGATTTTGTTGACGGGAACGGAAGCAGGACTCCTAGACGGGCTCAAAAGCTTTGATCGGATCACCAACGGAGAATGGGGCTGAATCTAGAAGGAAAAACCACCGATAAGCTTAGGCCGCCAACAAATTAGGGTGACCAAAAGGTTCACAGAGTCGATTCCTGCTCTGATACTATGTGGAAATAATAGAAATGAAAAATACAAGGTGCAATTTATTCATCCCTCAAGGGGGTAATTTATAGGGCTATAAAGGACTCTTAAACCAAAAACTTTGGTGTGGGACTACACCTAAACACACATAAATACCTAAATATTAATATCTTCAACAAAAAGAAATTTAATCAAACAATTATATTCTTTTCTTATTTGGCTGAGGAGAAATTCAATTTGCATGCAAGTCAAGACTACAAATTTTCTTCCCATGGGTTGGATTTATTGGTAAAATGAAATATGCATTTGTTCACATTTCTTAGTGATGGGAATCGCGACCGACTTTGCCCGATGAGGACCTTCCTTCGTCGCTTAGGTAAAGTCATTTTTAAACTTAAGTGAACTATTTGGACTTGCCCGATGAGGACCTTCCTTCGTCGCTTAGGTAAAGTCATTTTTAACTTAAGTGAACTATTTGGATTTTATTTTATGAATCCTCATTTTCTATTTGCATTTCATTTTGAACAACTTTGTTTATCTTAGGTCTACTTCTTTTCCTTCATAATCTTTCATAATTTATCTACCTGTCTATGGGTACATTTTCTACCTTTCGGTATACATGTTGATGGGGATTACACTTCGAGCCTGGGGTCTTCATCCATTGGGGCCTATGCGTGTCTATTCTCACAGGTGGCATTGATAGTTGTCTGGACTATCCGAGTCTGCAGTTGCGTTCGGAGCACCATTCGAGTATTTCTGTGTGTTTTATTTATAGTTTCATGTATTATTTTCTTGGAGATCGAGCACCTATCACGAACGACCAATCATAGTTGTCCACGATGTGTGCCATAATTAGGATTAGTATATATATATATATATTTCATTATTATAAGAGAAAAGTTGTCTTTGGTGAAGCATTCAAAAATACCAATTATGCCCTCATTTTTATATTTTAATGACTTGACATATATTATAATCTATTTCAAAGAAATTAAAATACAATGTTCATTCAAGTAATTACATTATCAAAAAATTAGAAGTAATGATGAAAATACATTTAAATTCAAAATATTTTTAGTAGAGCTCCTGCACCTACTATGGTAGGTTGTCATTAGGCATGTCATCGGTCTATTCAAGAAAGGGTGTCATTAGGCATATCAGTGCTATTTTCGAGGTGATGACATTAAATCAATCAACTTTTTTAAAGTCAAAATTAATATTTTTAGGTTAAAACATATATTGTTTTACAAAATAAAAATTGTAATATTTATGTATATTTTTTTACAGTCATTTTGAGTACTCATATGTATATGTTGCGGGCGAAACCCGCCTTGATGGGGCGGGCGAAACCCATCGTCGCCGGTCGGGTTTCGCCCCCATCCATTTCCTGGATGCGGCCGAAGGCCGCCCGAGAGCATCGAGCCGGGGTGGGCGAAGCCCGCCGTCGCCGGCCGGGTACTGTCGCGCCTGGTCGTAGTGGCGGAGCCCCGTGTCGGGCACTCGTATATGTATATATATATATAGAGAGAGAGAGAGAGGATATGGACTGGTTTGTGGTTCATTGTAGATTTTTGGTGATTTTTCATCCCGAAATCTGGTGATCGCTCGCAGTGCCTTGAGAATTTGTATTGCCATGTATATCTCTATTTATTATATCTCACAAACACTAAAATGCCTTTCACCTACTCAGGGTTCATTTGTTTTAGCGGTGGCGAGTGGATCCGGCGGGTGGAAACGGAGAGTTCGAACCGGAGGGGGGAGGTGGCTGCTCCAAACGGAGCATTTTGGGGCTTTTCTCAAGGTGTGCGGGTGGAAACGGAGCAAACGCCGCCGGAGATTCATTTGTTTACCCTCCTTCCAACGGCGTTTGTCCAAAACGGAGAAGTGAAACGCTCAAACAAATAGAGCCTCAATCTTTTTTCTATTAATCCTAATTCTAACATGCAATTAACAATTGTGAAGTAAAATGCTTTTATATTCTTCCAATTCTGTACAACCAAACAGATCCTGAAAGTTGACATGGGAAAAATGATTTTTCTGTCTATTAGGTTATATATTCTTGTTTACCTTTTGATTGTCCTTGTTTTAATAACAAATCATTCCGTAACTAACAACATAATTTTGTTGAAGCCGGGAAAATCCCTTCTCCAAAATTCGGATCAAGACAGTCTAAGGTTACTGGTCCAACGGTCGGACTCGACGGCTTAACGGGCTAGAACACAGAAATAGAGGGACAACAAAAAGGATCCCAAACGCTGCGTGAGGGAGGTCCCACCATGTACCCAGATGCTTTGAAGAAACTTCCCCTCCACAATCAACAATGGCCGAGAAGGGTACAAGGTAGACTCTAGCTGACGACTAAGATGGATAATCGCTAGCTCACACTTGTCTCTTTGTAGAAGGAATCCAAAAGCTCAGCTCGATGTCCAAAAAAAGAAGTGGTCGAGATCTTTTGCGAGATTTCGAAGTCCATATCTTTGTACCTTTGAGGTCCTATTTATAGGCAAATCCAAAGTGAGGGGCGGTCTTATTTATAGCCCCACCCCCTGGCGATTGGGCGACTTCTGAGGGAGCTTGCTCGGTTGCGGGCGAGCAACTGCCCCAGTCGACTACCTGGAGAGTATGCGAGGGGAGCTCTCCATTCTCGCTCATGCCTTTTACTGTCTTGAATGCTGACTCTGATTTCTGTCTTGATCTGTTGATTTAAACTTATTGCTGACCTGACTCTGGTGGGGGGGGGGGGGGGGTCCACCCTCGATGAATATGAGTTGTACACAATCTCCGCTCTTTACGAGCGACGTAGGAGCTCAGAAAGAAACATCAAACGCTTATTCGACGAGCTTCTTACGGCGAGTATCGGGGCTACTCGCGACTCGTGGATGCCAGCTGACCCCTATAAATAGGGGGGCTCATCTTTGCTGCACTCCTTCTGAACTCGCACGCCATGTCGAAATCTGCCGAGCAAATCTACAACACGAGTATTACTGTTCTGTCGGGGTTCTTGGAGCCCAAGAAGCCAAAACGACCGCGGGAAGACGACGATGATGCTGACCTTCCCTCGTCGAAGAAGAAGAAGATGAAGAAGAAAACAAAATCGCTGGCTTCAAAGAAAATCAACCCGCCCACGGGCGATCAGGATGTCGCCACCTCGGCCGACCATCCCGTAGTTCCAGCTAGCACTCAACAAATCTTCGACGATCTCGGTCTAGGCGACATCCTCGAGCAGTCGGCGCCTGAAACTTCTCGCCATCTTCCACCGACTTCTCCACCTGCTCCGAACCTCGTCGGGTCTCAGGTCCAAATGCAATCGGATCTCGCTGTCTCGCAAGATTACCATCTCGCCGCTGATTCCTTCGAGTTGTTGAACAGTTCTTGTTTGTTTTGTTGACCTTTGTACCTTACTCGTAGTTCCTCCGCCAACTACCTCTTGCGAGCACCTGAACTTTGCTCCCCCGCGATCAGTTCCGCTGGTCGCCCTCGAAGCTTCACAACAGCCGCGATTTGGGCACACCGTCCGGATCAATGTAGGTTCTAATAAGCGACCAAAAAAACAAGCTCGGAAAGCGAGAGACAAAGATTCTCCTGCGCCGAAGACCTCGCAACCTGGGGCGAGCAAGGTCCCCCCTCCTGCGACTAGCTTGTCGCAACTGATGACGAGCACCCCGGTGTCGCCGCCTCCTCCTTTGCCGCCAACTACTGATGTTTGCCCTGAAGTCCGCCCGGAGAAAACTACGGCCCCTCCGAACCCACCTGAGAGCTCGTCACGAGATCGGGATGGAAGACATCCGAACTACTTCCCACCGAGGACCGGAGGTCGCGATTCTGGATGTAGCGGCTAGGGGCAGGCCGCCGAGCGCCCGGAAGGCTCGTCGTCGGGCCAGCGAGAATCATCTTGCCTCAGCCCTTCCCTTCGCCGATCTCACTCTCCTCGGCACGGTAACTCGCCTGAGGTCGAACTGGTTGACTGTTGATATACTGCAGCTTTCACTGATTCGACGACTTCTTTGCTTTGGCAGGTCGCCCTGTAACCCCGGGAGCGGCTTTCATTGATGCCCTCGGGCTCCCAGCCTACGAGTACCGCCAGGCCGCTGCCCGCACGTACATGGAGCTGGAGGCGAAGTTCGACCAACTTGCTATCTATGCGTCTCATCGCCAGATCTCGACACTGGAGGTCGGGATGGCGAGGATGGAAGATCTGTCAGAAAGGCTTGCTGGCGCTGACTCCAGCTTCCATATGATCAACGAGCTGGAGCGGCGGCAAACCATGACCGAGCATCTCCAACAGCTCCATCACGAGGAGCTAGCGGTGATGCGATGCATGGGTTCCACTGGTCGGCTGAGGAGGATGGAGGAGGATTTGCGACGAGGCGATGATGCGATGCCCGTGGAGAGGGAATGCCACCGGCAAGCGCGCGACATGGGCTGGGTCGGGCGACATCCTCCACTTCTAGAGCAGCGACCGCCTAAGAATTAAGATTTTCTTTCAAATCTTTTTTCTTTCTTCGCCATTGGCGACATTGTCTCGAACAATTTTGTAATATTCTTTTAATGTGATGGCGAGTTTAGATCTCGCACTGAGTTTGCGATCTTGTTTTTTCTGCGTTGATACTTGTCTTTATTCTGCGATTTATTGGGATGGCTGTGCATGTTTCGGCGAGCTGGCTATCTTCTGGTTGACATTACACAAGTTAGGGTCTTCGCGACTTCCTATACTTCGTCGACTAGGCTGCGACTTAGGTTGATACTCGCACGAGGTTGTCATGCCCCCCTTTGGCCTCCGCCTATAAATAGAAGGGGTAGGTGGGTCTTTTCTATGCTGTTGTGATTTCTAAGTTCTGCTCGCGAGTATTTCGGACCTGTCGTTTTCTCGCTAGCTTTACTCACACTTCTTCACTGCTCCCTACTCGTTTCTGAAGATGGTTAGCGACGATGTCAATGCTCGTCGACAGGCCCACACGATCAACTTTCTCAGAGGCTGTCTTCAAGAATTCCGTCGCCACTGAGCGGGTCTTGGAGGATTTCAGAAAAAAGGCTTCTTCCTGAAGGGTACTCGGCCAGGCTCCCCACCCGGACCGAGCGACTAAACTCCTTCCTCGAAGGCGAGCTCATCCTCCCCCTCTGCCACTTCGAAGTCGGTCTGCGACTTCCCCTGTGGTCGGAGTACTGTCAAATCCTGCGGTACTTCGGGATAGTCCCCGCCCAGATCAATCTGAATGGGGTAGCGACGATCATGGGCTTCCTCTGTTTCTTGCGAGAAGAGAATATTGTCTTCAATCTCTCTGTCTTCAGGAAGATCTTTGCTTTTGCCGCGACTGCCGAGAGCGTCATCTTCTTCAGCAGCCACGTCTGCACCTTGGTCGGCACGACAAACATAGTCCTCCGATGGGGCGAGTACTTGGTCGTTGTCACCGACGACTTCGAAGGGGTACCTCGCAGGCCGCATCAGCCACCGGAGGTCGCCTTCCTGCGACCTATTCTGGAGGGGCCCCGTGAGTCGCTATTTGAGGCCTTCCAAGGCCCACAGTTCGATGTCATCCACTGACGTCTGAATGTAAACGAGCTCGACTAAGTCTATCCCGGCGAAGGTACATACCTATGCAAGATCTTGCTATACTCGCTGACTTTGTCTCCTATTTGATTATGCCTGCTGCTACAGCTAACACTTTTATGATTTTTTACAGGTACTTACATTCTTCCGCGAGAATTTCTTCCCTTGGTGAAGGAAGCCGTGCCGTCGCGCCAGGGCTCGGTGAACCCGCCTACCGACGTCGAGGAGATACCCCCACCTGTGGGTACCACGGGTTGGCCGCGTGCTGGCGACAAGGAAAGCTCCTCACAGAGGAAGTCAAGGGGAAGGAGAAGCCAAGTCCTCAGAGCACGTGAAGAAACGCGCGAAGATCTCTCGCGAGCTCTTCAACGGGAGGGAGTCTTCGGTGGATGTCGGGGCACCGTACTTCCATCCAAACTACAATCTCGGCCTCGAAGGCATGGACGTCTTCGACTATCCGCTGGTGTCCTGTGCTGAGGGCGAGCACAAGGTGATACTGAGCACTAACATGCCGGCCTGGTCTGAAGATTAGGAGGACAAGGGCGAGGCTTACGCCGTCGCTTTCGCTCTCTACGGACGAGCTGACGCCGAGTCGTTGCATGATATTGACGCACGGGACCTCGCCCGCCAAACTGTTCGCGCGGTCCTGCGAGCTACCGAGCTTGGCCACTATACCGCGAGGAGGCTGCTCGAGTCGCAGGAGCAACTGAAGATCGTGTCGAAGAAGGCGATCGACCTGGGGCTCAAGGCCTCCCAGTGCAAGGACTAGGTAGCTTTAGCTTCTTTGCTTGACTTCTCCATAGTCGTCACTTCATTTGCTTGATTTTCTGAGAGTTTGCTGTTGATACTCGCAGGAAGCTGAAATAGATACATCGAAGAAGATATCCGAGCTCGAGCAAGAACTCGCTGACACCAAGACCGAGCTGGAGACCGCTCAGTTCCGGATCGCTCAGTTTCGGATCGCTGAGTTGGAGACTCGCCCGACGATAGCTGAAGCTCGCCCTGCTGCAGAAGATACTCGCCCAGTTGGGCATCAGCCGACGGCGAGTCCTCACGGGATGGGGAAGAAGATCCGCTTCCATGGAGACGAGATGCCCGCGATTCGTCGCGGCATTGCGTGAGCAACGGGAGACGTCGTTCTCTCCAAGCTGAGAATGGATGGCTTCCTTAGCCCGAAAGCCGATCACCTGACAGTTGGGGGCCTCATCCCCGGCATGCTCGCCGAGGAGTCCAACTCATCTGGTCGCGTCTTGTCCACTGCTACTGATTCTAACGACGATGAAGATAACGATAACAAAGAGGGCAACGACGACAACGATGGCGATGACGATGATGATGGTGAGGAAGATGCTGGCGACGAGGAAGATGTCATTATTGAGGACGAGGAATACAAGCCTGATACTGGAGACGATGAGTCCTAGTCGGTCGGCGATCTCCTGCGTGAGATCATGTATATATCATGTAACATAGCTGTAGGAAATTTTTGGAGGAACCTTTTTCCAAGACGTCATTATCCTTTTTTGCTGTAATGTTCGTCACATATATATATAAAAGGAATTTTTTGTGTTCTGTTCTTTCATACTCGTTTGTTTGTCCACATACTCGCTCGTCTTTGATATTCACTAGGCTCATAGGCGCAGGGAGATTGAGTGCTCGTTGTGCGCGATCTTCACGTCGCCTACTCGTTCATACTAACTCGCATGACATTGCTCGTGTATCGTTGCTCGCACATGCATGCTCGCACGTTGCTACTCGCACCTGCATGCTCGCACAAAGAACATCATTATATATGTTCGATTTTCGCAAGCTCTGGTGAAATTGCCCAAGGAAAGGTACTTTGCTGAAATGAAAACGGAAAAATTTTTCTTGCCAGCTGGCTACGATCCTTCGGATAAGGGAGTTGCACTCGGGGTGTCTCGTAAGACGCACACTCTCAAGGCCAACACTCCACCTCAACCGACAAAGAACTGAAGAGATCCAGAGATGGGGAACGACAGTCGGGGGGTCCAACGGGACGCACACACTCGAGGCCTCCATCCTATCGCAGACTCGAACCCCCCGGAACTTCTTTGCTTAGTTGCTTCCAAATGCATGACGGGTTATCCCACCTTGGCGCTAACAGAGACGCGCCCTGCTTTGCAGGACAAAAAGTTGCTAAGAGCGGGTCTTTTAGTCTTCTCAAAGATCGATGATGCCTTTACGTATGATGTCACTTTGTGAGGTCGACCCTTCGTCGAGTTTGGGAGGTTGATGTCCAGACCTGTTTCTGATAGTTCCTCCAGTCGGATGAGAAGTGCGATCAGGTAGGTAGATAGACCAACATACAAGGGGGGAGCTGATCTCGACCGTCAATGTAGGGGCTTGTACTTACAAGAATGCTTTTAAGACCAGACATCGTCCCATCACTCGCTCTGATTTTTTAGGAGAATCAGGTCGGAGACGAGTTTTCCAAATTGATCGTGCAGATTGACTTCACTACTTCTAGCTACCTTGAGATGATTCGAACAAAGAAGACAACTCGTACCAACCCATGTTTCAGGGGACGAGGACTTTATAAAAATGCAGAAGTAACTTTACATACAAACAGTCATTACACGTTACCGCTTAGGGATAGAACCTTTTCAGGTCCTCCCCGCTCTAGGTGCTTCCCAGTAGCTCTCCTTCTTGATTTTGCAAGCGATAGCCTCCAGTGGCTAGAGCCTCTTGGACGATGAAGGGTCCCTCCCAATTAAGCTTCAGCTTGCCAACGACAGCTGCCCTTCCTGCCGCGTCTACCTTATTCATGACGATATCACCTGCAAGGAACTGTTTGAGTCCAACGTTTTTGTCGAAGTGCTTTGTCATTCGTCTCTTGACCTCATCTTGGCGGACTGAAGCTAGGACTCGAAGCTCCTCGATGTAGTTCGGAGAAAGTCTCTGAGCATATTCGTTATCTAGGTGCCATTCTTGGCCTTCTCCTGTTGCGACAACTCTCGGGCTCCGGACTTCGAACTCCACTGGGATGAGAGCCTCAGACCCGTGGGACAATTTGAAAGGTGTTTCCCTCGTGACCGAGTTAGGAGTTGTTCTCAGAGCCCATAGGACCGAAGGGAGTTGTTCTACCCAATTCCCCTTCAGGTTGGTGACCTTCTTCTTCAGGAGCTTATGATCAGCTTGTCGGCGGCCTCCACCTGTCTGTTGCTCCGAGGATGGTAGACAGAAGCAAATCAAAGATTCGTCCATAGCTGCTTGCAGAAGTCTTCCAGCTCCAAGATGACAAATTACGGCCGTTGTCGATGATGATGGCGAGAGAGATCCCGAATCTGCAGGCGATCTCTCCCCGGATAAAGTTCTTCACGATCTGAGACGTGGTCTTAGCGAGAGCTTTCGCCTTGATCCACTTGGAGAAGTAGTCGATCATAACGAGAACAAACTTCCTCTGACCGCTAGCCTGAGGGAAAGGACCTATCAGATCCATTCCCCAGATGACGAAAAGCCAAGGGGTGGTGATTGAGCGAAGCTGTTGAGCTGGTTGCAACTGAAGGAGAGCGAAGAGTTGACACTCCAGACACTTCTTTGAGAATGCTTCTGTATCCTTCCGAATGGTCGGTCAAAAGTAGCAGTGCCTTAGAATCCTCTGCTCTAAAGTACGAGTCCCAGAGTGACTGTTGCACTCTCCTGAATGAATTTCTCCGAGCAGTCGATGGATTTCTGCTTCTGACAGGCATCTGGCCAGGGGGCCCTAGATGGTCTTGTGATTAAACTCTCCTTCGTGCAGCAGATAGTAGGCCGTCTTGTACCGAAATTTTCTCTGCTCTCCCTCGCTGGTGGGAAGCTAGCATGTCGTTAAGAAAGTAACGAACGGGTCCTTCCAAGAAGTTCTCTGCTCGATCTCCATCATCTCCCTTTCCTCGATGGATGGTCGAAACAGCTCTGTCACAGTTCCACCGGCTCTCGGGCCGTATTTGGCCAGGTAGTCCGCCTCTGAGTTCTCCTCCCTGGGCACATGCTCGACGAAGAAAGATTGGAAACCTCCCACCAAGCCTTTCACATTTGCCAAATATCTCTGTAGGATAGGGGCGCGCACCTCGAACTCTCCCCTGATTCGCGAAGCGACTACCATTGAGTCGGTGAAGACCTTGAGGTCCTTGATTCCCAACTCCCTGGCGAGACACAAGCCTGTTACCATGACTTCGTACTCCGCCTGGTTGTTCGTGATGGGGAAGAGAATCTCGACCGCTTGTTCGATCCTAGTTCCATGTGAGTTCACCAACACAATGCCTGCTCCCGCGGAGCTCTTGCCCGAATCTCCGTCTACGAACATCTTCTATGAGACTGAACTGGAAGAGCCTTCATCTCATCCTGCCTCGACCGAGAAGTCAGCCAGGAAATCTACTACTTCCTGGGTCTTGATTGCCACCCTTGGTGAGAAAGAGATGTCGAACTCACTGAGCTCTACTGCCCACTTCGCCAACCTTCCCGAATGCTCCACTCCATCTAAGATACTTCACAGCGAATGATCGGAGACGGCCTTGATGAAGTGAGCTTGAAAGTTTGGCCGGAGCCTCCGCGCCGAAATCACCAAGGCGAAAGCTAGCTTCTTTAGGCTGGGATATCTTGTCTCCGCCTGCCTAAGTAGATGGGGAGCTGCCTCTTCCCCTCTTCTCTGACGAGCACAGAGCTGGCTGCCCCTGCTCCCACTCCTAGATAAAGGAGGAGATCTTCTCCTTCTTGCGGGCCTTGTACTAGAGGAGCTTGAGTTAGCTGTTGATTGAGCTTTCAAAAAGCCTCCTCACACTTCGCGGTGCACTCGAACTTCTAGTTGCCCCGTAGAGTTTTGAAAAATGGAGATAACTTCTCTCTTGCCTTGGATAGGAAGCGGCTAAGACCTGCCAGCCTTCCGGTCAACCTCTGAACTTTTTTGGAATTCTTCGGGAATGCCATCTTCAGAATGGCTTTCACTTTGTCGGGATTAGGCTTCACCCCCCTCTGAGTAAGGAAGTGACCTAAGAACTTCCCCCTTCCCGCTCCGAAGATGCACTTCGCCGGATTGAACCACATCTTGTACTTTCACAGAGTTGTGAAGGTCTCCACCAGATCCTTAGTGTGCTCCACGATGCTCTTGCTCTTGACCAGGAGGTCATCCACGTACACTTTCAGATTCCGCCCATTTTGCTCCTTGAAGACTTGGTCCATCATTCTTTTGGTGGGTCGCGCACGTATTCTTTAGCCTGAAGGGCATCATCTTGTAGCTATAACAGCCGTCGTCGGTAATGAAGGAGACGTCGCGACAGTCAGGGGGATGCATCCGGATTTGGTGATACCCTGAAAAATCATCAAGGAAACTCATCACAAAAAAGTTGACGACTGAATCAACCAGCGCATCGATTTGAGGCAATAGGTAGCAACCCTTCGGACAAGCTTTATTCAACATGGAAAAATCAATACATAGCCTTCAGCCCCCCTCCGGCCTTTTTAACCATTACAACATTAGAGACTCAACCTGGATACTGGATTTCGGAAACAAAAATCTCCTCCAACAGCTTCTTCACCTCCTCCCGGTTTGGTTCAGCCAGCGCAGCGGCGCTCTTTCTCTTCTTTTGACGAACGGGGGCAATCTTGGGATCCAGGTTGAGGCGATGACAGACAACTTCTGCATCAATGCATGTCATCTTTGCGACGCTCCAGACAAAGATGTCTACATTTTCTTGCAGACAGGCCGTCATCTCGACCTTCCCCTCCAGCATCAGGGATCCTCCAGTCTTCAGCAGCCCAGACTCTCCTTCCTTAGAGATCACCTCCACTTCCTCCAGCTCCTCCGCAGCTCTCAACCCGTCCTCCCTTTCCAGGATCTTCTCCAGTCTTTCTGCGTCCTCCATCCAGTTGATGGTACTGACGACACTAAGATATCACTCCCTGGCAGCTTTAGAATCGCTACAGACCCTCACTTGAACGTCGTACCTGTAGTACTTCAGGAACTGATGGTATGACGATGAGACCGCCTTGAAGTAGTTAATGAGGGGTCTTCCGAAGATCGCGCTGTAGCAGCTCTGCGCATCCACGATGATGAACCTGCATCGGATCAAAGTGCCACCAAGGATCACCAGAAGATCTGCTCCTCCCTCCACCTCCTCCTCTCCAGAGAAGCCAAAGAGGGGTCCGTCCACAGCTAGGATCCTGGACACTTCCAACTGCAGTTCGATGAATGTCCTCTTGAAGATGACATTCACCGAGCTCTCGTTGTCCGCCAGGATTCGGTCAACGACGAAGTCCTCGATGGTGGCTTGGATGACGAGGACATCATGAATAGGGTTCTCATCCCCAACATGTTCTCCTCAGAAAAAGTTATCTCCTCCAACGGCGGCGGCGCTTAAGAGGTCGAGGTGACGCTCTTGCGGTAAATCTGGTGGAGACTTCCCTTGCGGGAAGCTCCAAGCCCGACTCCTCCGTTGATCACTTATATCTGTCCTCCTCCTGCGCCTTGGACCACCTCCCCGCGACCACCTTGGTCTTCCCGATTCTCATTCCTTCTTCTCCATGGAGCTTGGAACGTTACCGTTCTTGCGGGGGCCTCCTGTCTCGGCTGCTCCCTCTCCGCCGCTCCTGCTTCCACCCTCCTCCTTGCTTCCCAAAAATCGGGACAAACCAAGGTCCCATGCCCCTCTACTCGATGCAGATCGCAGTGGAGGGGAACCTCCTCTGCCTGATTCCTTACCGGCTGGATCTCCTGCGATGCCTATTCTCTCGTCGGGCAATGGCCATCGTCTCCTCCTGAGCTCTTCCCTGCCTCCTTTCCGGCTGGTTGTCGTTCCTCCTCTCCTGGTTCAGATACTGGGGTTTTCCTGGTGGTTTCCACTGGGGCCGGTTCACGGGATATTGGAATCGCCGTGCCTCCTCCCTTTCTCTCCGGAGCTGCTACGACCCTCATCTCCTCTTGCTTGCGAGGCCTCTCCTGCCTCCTCTGCTTCTCCACCCTCCTGGGCTCTTCCCTTCTATTTTGCTCTTCCTACCTCCCCGACGCTACTCTGGCCCTCACTTCCAAAGGTCCTCCTCTTTACCTGCCTCCCAGGTTCTCCCCATCTAGCCTTGCCAAGAAGTCGGGATTCTTCTCCTCCACCTGCACGAACTTGTTCGCCCTTTCGATCATCTCCTCAAAAGATCTCGGGGGCTTAGAGCTGATCTGCAGGCTGAAGAGATCCTGCTTCAGGCCGAACTTCAGGGCCAGCTGCAGGGTGAAGTCATCCACTTCCTTGACTTCCAGAACCTCCTCCTGGAAACAATCGATGTAGTGGCCAAGAATCTCGTGCTACCCTTGCATGATCTTGAAGAGAGCGGTTGCCTCATTCTTTCGTTTCTTGGATGTCACGAACCTTGCTGTCACGCCCCGACGCAGGTCCTCGAAGTGGTAGATGGAACCTTCAGGCAACTGGTGGAACCAGTCTCTCGCCTTCCCCTCAAAGGTGATGTAGAAAAACCTGCATTTGAATGCATTAGTCATGTTGCGGATAGACACCACGTCCTCGAACCATTGGAGATGTTTGACCGGGTCATCTCTGTCGGAGTAGTAGCTCAGGACGAGCCCTCTTAAGCCCTCGGGAACTGGGGCTGCTAGGACTTTGTCACAGAAGGGGCTCCTCCCTCCTTGGCGATGATGGGCTTCGTACTCGCGAGTATCCTCCTTATACCCGCTACCCGACCGAGTATCATGGAACCTCGCCGGCTGCTCCGCATCTCGGAACCTAATCCCCTAGCAACTCGCCAGACAGTACTGTGACGGCATTAGTCGCTCCTGCCCTTCCCTTGCTCGCTCCTGCCCTGGTCTCCTAGGTGGCGCCCCTTCCTCCGACGGTGTCGCGCGACGAGGCGAGGTCGTCGTGACATCGGGGCGAGGAGGGAACCCTACTAGGACGCTCCTCTCGATCATCCTTGCTAACTCTTCGAACACCGCTACTGTCACAAAGCCGCCTCCTCTCTTCGAGTTGCTGAATCCTGCCAAGTTGCCGAATATCTTCTTATTCTTGCCTCCATCCACCATCTCGCCTATTCACGAAACTTTCTTCCTCGGCCACGATTCACGCTCACCGCACCAAGGTGTTGAAGCCGGGAAAATCCCTACTCCAAAATTCGGATCAAGACAGTCTAAGGTTACTGGTCCAGCGGTCAGGCCTCGACGGCTTAACGGGCTAGAACGCAGAAACAGAGGGACAACAAAAAGGATCCCAGACGTTGTGGCAGGGAGGTCCCATGCCATACACAAATGCTTTGAAGAAGCTTCCCCTCCACAACAAAAAAATGACCGAGCAGGGTACAAGGTAGACTCTAGCTGACGACTAAGTCAAGGCGACGACTAAGAGGGATAATCGCTAGCTCGCACTTGTCTTTTTGAAGAAAGGATCCAAAGTCTCAGCTCGATGTCTAGAAAAAGAAATGGTCGAGATCTTTTTCAAGATTCTGAAGTCCATATCCTTCTACCTCTGAGGTCATATTTATAGGCAAATTCGAGGGGGGGGGGGGTCTTATTTATAGCCTTACCTCCGGCGATTGGGCGACTTCTGAGGGAGCTCGCTCAGCTGCGGACGAGCAACTGCCCTAGTCGCCTAACTGACTAGTATGCAAGGGGAGTTTTCCATACTCGCTCATGCCTTTTACTGTCTTGAATGCTAACTCTGATCTCTTTCTTGACCTGTTGATTTTGTCTTCTTGTTGACCTGGCTCTGGGGAGGTCTGCACTCGACGAATATGGGTTGTACACATTTATTCTTCATCAATACTAATGTTTAACCTAGTCTTAAAGTTACAATCCGTTTGAATGGTAATAGGGTATTTGCAAAGAATATCTTAAATGCCAGTTTGCCTATGATGTTTGAAATCCTTAAATTATATTGATCAATGTTTTAATAAAACATGGACATTTTACTAGAGTGTTTTTTTATGGTTAAGAGAAAGATCAAAAATGATCTCTTTCTATTTATAATGTGTTGATTTTGAAACCAATTTTTTTGTCTAATGTGTCTGTTGGCCTTGTCCAAACATGACTATTGTGAGGCATCAACTAAATCTTAATGGTGCTAAAGGAAAAAATTGTCATTTTCTTGGGTCATGAAAGGTTACACCCTTAGCATGTGCCTCACATTTCCTTTTTCTGTTGGTGAAGGACCACAATGTTGGCGCCAAGCTCAATATGTCCTAAATAATCAGTGGACCATTTTGATCATTTTCCTGGAGGTTAGTATGTTGAAGAAAAATTTATTTATTTGCAGGTTTCTGCCCATCAATTGGTGGAGATGGCATTTCACGTTACCGGACTGATTTCCATGAAATAGAGGTACTGGCCTTTGGTTTATTATATCTTTCATGGTTTTGCATCATGAATTATTCTTTTATGTAGCACTTATACTATTTCTTAATTAAAACATGTTCCTCAGCAAATTGGCAGTGGAAATTTCAGTAATGTTTTCAAAGTGTTAAAGAGAATAGATGGTTGCCTTTATGCTGTGAAACATAGTATAAAACAATTCCGTAATGACATGGAAAGGTAGTCAGCTCTAACCTGAACATTATTGGTTATAGACTCGCCTTGAATTTTAATGTGATGCTTTGATCTGGCAGGAGGTATGCGTTGAGAGAAGTTCAAGCTCTAGCAGCCTTAGGTATGATTATTCTAACTGTTATACAGCTTTTGCGCTCACACACACACACACACACACTCACATATTACTATGTTGTTAGAAAAATAATTGTTCTTCTCCCCACCTCTAATAACAATTATTTACTATTTTTGTGCTTACAATTTGAAGTAGATTCTCAACAATTTTTTAATTCCGATGTCATATTTAATTAATTTAGTTAATTAAATCATAGCCATCCATTCAATGATGTCAATGAATGGTATAAGATGTGTGAGGATAAGTTATCTAAACCTTCTGAAATCTAATCCTCTCTCTCAATGTATATATAGGTACTTGTATCTTGCATGGTTATCCCCACCTATTTTTACTCTCTTCCTCTCTTATCTCTTATCTTTCTCTGTTTGTCCCTCTCTCCACCTCTTATTTTTTTTCTTTGGTAAAAAGAGAAGAAAATTGAAGGATAAAATGGGGAGCCCCAATGTTTCATCAAATGTAGGACTTCCCTTAATAGTATAATGTAGTATAGATGTAAGGGAAGGCTTCTCTCCTCATTGGAGGGGAATTAGCATTTACTCTGTTAGATTTTGATGTTACGTCAGTCAAATGCAAGTTCAAACTATTAATTCTCTTTACATCAGTGAACCTAGAGTCATGCATGATTTCATGTGCATCAAAATTATCACAATATATAATTCTTATTTCATTATAAGATAACTGAACACATATGCAATTTTTGATATCTTTGTCTATTGGATGATTTTGATTGGTGTAATACAAGTGTAATACTAGAGTTTGAGAAATATTTTCATATGCTGTCTGATCCTCATGATTAAATGGAACTTGTTCCACATGTAGTTTGTATGTTGTGGACCATAATCAACGTTGAGTTTGAAGTTTTTTTTAATGACATGGTTGCAAAAACAATATTGGGCGGATAATATTTTTCCTCTGTTAGGCGTAGAGTTATTGCCTCTCCCTTTCTCATTCTCTCATTATCTCTCTTTCTCCCTCTCTTTCTCTTTGAAACACATTAACATTGGTGGGAGATGAATCATTCAGCTTACTCTTTGTGAGATGGGGGGCAATATTGCCTTGCCTGAACTAAATGCTCATTGGTTTTGATCAGGTTATCATGCAAATATAGTTGGATATCATACTTCTTGGTTTGAAAATGATAAACTTCATATCCAGATGGAACTTTGTGACCAGAGCTTATCAAATGGTTACATATTTAGGAGTGAAGATATATTCAAGGTTTTATATCAGGTATATAAACTACTGTTCTTGTATTGTGCTAAATCAATCTGTTTATCCTGTTAATACCTAGCTATAATATTTACCAACTGTAAAAATTCTCCAAATATTTTTTTATATATTCAAAAAACTTACAATATACATGTATGAGTACAAATATATAGGAGGAAGAGGAGAGAATGCCCCATACAACATGTGAGACTAAACTTTCTAGCCAAGAGACTACATGGGCCTTTACTAATGTGCATTTACTAATGGGCATTTACATATTTCCTTCAACACTCCCCCGCAAGTTGGAGCGTACAAATCGTAGGCGCCAAGCTTGGACAAAAATTGATAGTACAGAGGTCGTGGTAAGGCCTTGGTGAGGATGTCAGCAACTTGCTCAGCAGCGGGAACATGCATTAACTCTATCTTCTTTATTGAACCTTCTCCCGAATGAAATGACAATCAACCTCAGTGTGTTTCGTCCGTTCCTGGAAAACAAGATTCTTGGCAATGTGTATGGTAGCTTGACTGTCGCATAATAGGGTGGCCGGTGAGGAAAGCTTGACTCATAAATCATCAAGGAGACCCTCAAATCATGCAAGCTCAGACACAACAGCTATCATTGAACGATACTCGGCCTTAGTGGATGATTGGTATCCATGGGTGTGTCGACAGGCTTGCATCCAGAGTAGCCCGCATCGTGAAGCAAGTCAAGACAGTACTTTCGTTGAGATAACACAAGCTCATCAGGTCACCGAGCTACCTTGAGACCAAGAAAGTAACGAAGCCTTACAGGTCCTTTGTTTGAAAGACAGTCGTCAGATGTTATTTGATCATATGTATTCCTATAAGATCGTCTTCCGTAATCAAAATATCATCAATATACACCAAGAGAATCACCGTGTCTGTTAGACGATGACGAGTGAATAAAGAGAAATCAGCTGAACTCCGAGTGAACCCAACAACACTAACAGTCTGGTTGAATTTGTCAAACCATGCCCAAGGCGACTGTTTGAGACCATAAAGAGACTTCTTCAGACAACAGACAATAGAATCCCCCGTGGTCTCAAACCCGGGAGGTTGTTGCATATAGACGATCTCCTACAAATCTCCATTAAGGTAGGTATTTTTGGTATCTGTTAGAAACCACGGTGGGGCCCATTTGAGGGGGGCACGTGACATCCAGATCCGTGGCCGACTGCAGTCGTGGCAGAGCATCCCCAACCAAATCACCCAGGATGAATTTAACCGGGGTAGGTTGTTGGGAGCCGGGATCGAACCCGGGACCTCCCCTTTATCAGGCTACTATCTCAAGTCCTGATACCCAACTGCACTGCCATCTTTTGTTAGAAACCACGGTGGGGCCCATTTGAGGGGGGCACGTGACATCCAGATCCGTGGCCGACTGCAGTCGTGGCAGAGCATCCCCAACCAAATCACCCAGGATGAATTTAACCGGGGTAGGTTGTTGGGAGCCGGGATCGAACCCGGGACCTCCCCTTTATCAGGCTACTATCTCAAGACCTGATACCCAACTGCACTGCAGTGCAGTTGGGTATCAGGTCTTGAGATAGTAGCCTGATAAAGGGGAGGTCCCGGGTTCGATCCCGGCTCCCAACAACCTACCCCGGTTAAATTCATCCTGGGTGATTTGGTTGGGGATGCTCTGCCACGACTGCAGTCGGCCACGGATCTGGATGTCACGTGCCCCCCTCAAATGGGCCCCACCGTGGTTTCTAACTGGTGCAACAGACAATAGAATCCCAAGGCGACTGTTTGAGACCATAAAGAGACTTCTTCAGACAACAGACAATAGAATCCCCCGTGGTCTCAAACCCGGGAGGTTGTTGCATATAGACGATCTCCTACAAATCTCCATTAAGGTAGGTATTTTTGGTATCTAATTGGTGCAACAGACAGTGTCGATGGACAGCGAGGGAGATCAACACACGAACAGTATTGAGTTTGGCGACTGGAGAAAAGGTATCATCATAATCCAGACCTTGTTGTCGAGTAAAACCACGAGCGACTAAGCAACTTTCAAATGTTGAACCGTATCATTCAGACCTTGTTTGATGGCAACACCCACTTACAACCCACGCAAGTGTGGTTTGTCAAGGAGGAAGAAGGACAAGATTCCAAGTGTGGTTTGCCCAGAGAGCAGACATTTCCTCGTCCATAGCCGCCCGCCATCCCGGATGTTGAAGAGCCTCCTGCACGGAAGTAGGGATGGTAATAGAGGATAAAGAAAGAGCTAATTGTCGGAGTTCCAAAGGGAGGCGGTGGGGGGAGACATAATTCGTCATTGGGTGAGCAGTAGAAGCAGTTGTCGGATTTGCAGGCTGCAAAATATCATCAGAGGTGGGCATCTCCTGTAGGGTAGTAGACGAAGGAGGACGACGAGTATACACATGAATGACAGGTGGTTTGGGTGGGGTTGGTGTGGGAAGGAGAGGTGGGTTTGGTGGGATGGGCGTGGGAAGGAGAGGCGGAAGGTTAGAAGTAACAGGAATAGCAGGCCGCGGAAGGAGAGGCGGAAGTTGAGGGTCAGTTGGGTGAGAATGATTGGGCTGGTATTCGAGAAAGGTGACATCATCAGAAGTAACAACCTTACAATCCTTGAGGGAGAAGCAGACATAGCCCTTTTGAGTACGGAAATAACCAACAAACATATATTTTGTGGCATGTGGAGCAAGCTTGTCAGTGGACGGGCCAAGATTATGAACATAGCACACACAGCCAAACACATGAGGGGTGACTGAAAGAAGAGGTGTGGAGGGAAAAAGAAGGTTGAATGGAACCACAAAGTTGAGAATAGAGGACGACATGCGGTTAATAAGAGAACGCGCGGTAGAGACCGCAAAATATTCAAAACAATTTCCCCAAATATTTTTTTATATATTAAAAAAACTTACAATATACATGTATGAGTATAAATATATAGGAGGAAGAGGGGAGAATGTCTCATACAAGATCTTGGACTAAACTTCCTAGTTAAGAGACTACATGGGTCTTTACTGATGGGCCTTCACATATTTCCTTCAACACCAACATAACCAGACAGGGACATTGGGGCATTTATACACATCTTGGCTAATGTTTTATACTTCCATCACTTTTTTCATTAAGATTTAGCTAGATGAAACAAATGGTTATGTACTTAGGAGTGGATATATATTCAAAGTTTTATATCATGTATATAAACAATTTTTCTTGTCCTGTGCTAAATCAATCTGTTTATTACGTTATTACCTAGCTATAATATTTACCAACATGATCAGAAAGGGACCATGTGGCTACTGTTTTATACTTCCATCACTTTTTCATTAAGATTTAGCTAGATGAAACATCATTTGCTGTCAATGTGATGGAGATTGATGGGGGCTCAATTGAACTATTTTTATTATTGGCATTTTGGATCGTCGGATGAACATCAAAGCCTGAGATTGTGACCGGCTCATTTTTTCTTATTTTTTATGTATTTTCTTTTATTTCTGAGCTTTATTTCGAGAATTAGGTTAGGTTATCCGATCAAAAGATTCAAACTGTCTCACCTCCCCCTTTGCTCCCCTCCAACATCCCTCCTAGGCCACACCAACTTCCCTGTATCCTTCCAACAACATCCCCTCGCACTTACAGCCCTGCTTCCCCCATCCAGCCCTGTTTCCTTTCTTTCAGCCACCCTCCCAAGTTCATCCACCCTCCCAAGTCACTTTATCGAGTCACCATGTATAAAAGCGTTCTTGACATCAAGTTGTTGCAACTCCCATCTCATACATGCATCACATGATAAAATGACATGTATGAAGTTCATCTTGGCAACATGTGCAAATGTTTCGTGATAGTCCATACTCGGAGTTTGAGTATATTCTTGAGCAACTAGCCTTTGTATCTCTCAACGACCCCTTTGCGATTTTGTTTAACGGAGAAAACCCATCTGGAACCAACATATTTCTTCCTTGCGGGAAGATGGGTGAGTGTACAAGTCTGGTTCTTCTCCAATGCCAGCATCTCTTCTTCCATTGCCTTGCGCCACACATGTATCTCTATTAATTCCTGCCAAGTATTAGGAATGCGAACAAAATTCAAGGAGCAAATGAAAGCCTTATTTTTTCTTTATCAGATTATGATAAGTGATATAATTGGCAAGTGGGTATTTAGTAGAGATTGATTTCCGCTATAGATATATAAGAGAACGATGAAGCTTGTCATCAGAACCTGAGTCAGAAGAGCATACCTGCGATGGTGGAATAACCGGGGGTTGCAACACCGCATCACCAGTATTGCGTCTGTGATAGACCAGAGGAAATGTAGGAACACAGCTCCCGAGAGTAGGAGATAGTGAAACAGACATGATAGGTGGATTCACACGAATAGTGTATGGTGGAATGACCGGTAGGCCTTTATAGTGGGCCTTTCACAATAGGTTACAAATGATTTAATTCAACTATTTATTCCTCTTTGAGCTTTGGTAGCATCCAACTTAACTGCTATTTTGATAACCTCAATCTTAGCTACTAATATTAGGGTTTGTTTTGTTTACTGACATGACTATTATATTATGAGCAGATGAAAGCTACTTGATTCAGTAACATATTTTAATTATAATTTCATAAATAGCACTTACGTACTGCTTCGATGGGAATTGGACATCTACATTCTAGGCTATTGTAGCGAGATGTAAGGGAGTGGATGACATGTTTAAAAATAGTTAAGTAGCAGGTTGGGGTATTAGGCTATAAATATAGCATATTGTGTTGTAATGGATATGAAGAAGTTTAATAAAGTTTAGTCTCTCTCCTTCGTTATTTCTCTCTCTCCCTGAGTGTGTTATCCCTCTCTCTCCTACGGGCCTCTTGGCTATTCCCTGCCGGAACTCCTCTGATACTTATCATAACTTCATTTCTAACGCCGCCAACACCTCCGGCGATCACGTAACGACATTGATCGTTACAAATGGTGCTCTCGTTGATGTTCTCTCACCCGATTCACAGTTTTGGAAGGCACCAATTCAAAGTTCTTGAATGCACCGTTTCTGTTTCAGCCTAGAAATTCATATCACCATTGCCAACAATCAAGAAATTTGCCCTTATTTACATCAATCATGAAATTCTAGTGAGTCTCATCGCCATTCTCATCCCTTCGTCTCCATCAGCAAATTCATCCAAAAAAAACACGTAGCTGGACACCTTCCCCAATACAGCTGTTTTGCTGCCCCCACCACTCTGCCGCCCCTTCCGCTCAGCCACTCCGTCACCCCCGTTGATCCTCTTTCCGGCGATTTTTTTTTGGGAAACAAGAAAGCCATACAGAAATGCCTCCGACGAATAGACTGCTCTCCTTCTCCAGCAACTGGACATAGCTCGTGCCTTCGGCGAATTAGCCAGGCATCAATTCGGCGAACACAGCCCGTTGAGTTTCTCCTTCTTCCCATTTTTGTTCTTGAAGCAGAGCCCTATCTGATTGTGGAGGAAGTCCGGACCCGTCCTAGCTCTGGTTCTTCACTGCAACATCTCTATTAAGAAGTGACTACGCCGGCCAAGATCCAGCAAAAGCCATGGTGGCACGACTCCAATTCCTTCTGGCGTCTGCAGAAGAACCGGTGAAAGAACGTGGTGCAGAAGAGCCGTGGTGGCTTGACACCATCTTGCGAGCTCTTCATCATCGTCCTCCCTCAAGAATGTGGCTGGACCATATCCACCATTGGCGATCTCGAAAACCCGATCTCTGTAACCTGCGGTGTTGGCAGCGTTGGGGCCGATCTCGAAGACCAGATCCACCAGAGTGTAGAAATTACTTAGGCTGTAATCTGGGCTATCAAAATTAATAGGCGAAGCAGCCGCCGAAGTGCAGAAATTCCAGATCTCGGGCATTTATTCCCCAACAACAGGAACAACGCCATTACCGCGTGACCCTGCCGGCGAACATATTCAAGTATCGGTCGGAGTCTTTTTCCCCTGCCGGACTAAAGTTCAACTTGCTCCTGTGGTGTTACCTTCTCCCAGCCACTTCCTGCTTGGAGTCACCTTCTCCTAGCCGGAGTCATCTTCTCCCAGCCACCTCCTGCTTGGATCTTCATCGCCATTTGTCTCAGGCAGTGATTCCAAACTCGCTGGAATCAAAAACCAATAAAACGGATTAAGATCGGCGGCTCTGGAGAATCCAACAACAACGGATTAAAACGGCTTAAAGCATATCTCGTTATCAAGAACGACCCTGTTTTTGTGCGTTGAAAGGGAGGGACGGCAACATTACCTGCGACTGCATGATGAACAGACAAATATCTTGAATCAAAATCGTTTTCTTCATGAGGTCCTGCAAACAGATCTTCCAGTGCCATCTCTGTTTTGACTTAAAGAGTTGTAGATTTGATCTCCAAAACAGCTGATAGAAAATTGACATCAATTTGCTCCGGTGGTGTTGCATTTTGGGGTAATGGAAGATATTAAGTATTCACATCATCCTGTCATCCCGGCTACACGCTATGGCCATGGAGATCCAAATAACTGGTTTGTACAAATGGAGCATTATTTTAGTGATAAAGCTATCCCACCTGAACATCAATTGTTTGTGGCTTCCTTCACCTTAGATCGCCCCGCTTTATCATATTATCTTGAATTTGTCAAGATATATTCCTCTCACACATGGCCATCATTTCTCAATTTCCTAGCAATTTGTATTGGAAAGTCATTCGACACCAACTTGGAGGTCGCCAATCAAAGAGATCGTGTCGGAACACAGTCGTCTTCACAACAAGAATATTCTCAATGGCATTCCACCAGATCGCTGTCGATGTCACTCCAAGAAATTCATGAATGATTTACTCTTGTAGTTATTCTCGGTGTTTCAGCTTTGAAACCAACGACGGTCATTCATTTGCCACATCCCCAGCTTGACGATACCTATTCGGAGCCCGTTTTGCTTCTTGACGATATTAAGAATAATTTTGAAATTGTTCTTGAAGACTCCAACAATTTTGATAAGGCTTCGCCAAAGTTCACTGTGCCAATTCATGAAGCATCTACTTGGACAATTTGGGAATTTGATCCCGGCGGACTCAATTACGACACAGTTTTCATTGGACGTCGTTTCTCAATAACAAATCCCCAAATCTTCGATGTTCACTAATGAAGAACTCTTTGAGACGCCAATTTTCATTTTCGATCCAGGAGGATGTGTGGATGAGAAGGACATTGAAGGTTGCGGAATAGCAGAAAGATCAGAGAACGAACACCATCAATTTTTTTAGATGACCAAACGACGAGGTCGTCGTTTTTATGGGATGGGTAGGAGTGTAGCGAGATGTAAGGGAGTGGATGACATGTTTGTAAATAGTTGAGTAACAGGTTGGGGTATTAGGCTATAAATATAACATATTGTGTTGTAATGGATATGAAGAAGTTTAATAAAGTTTAGTCTCTCTCTCATTCCTTGTTTCTCTCTCTCTCTTTCCATGAGTGTGTTCTCTCTCTCTCCTACGGGCCTCTTGGCTATTCCCGGCCGAAACTCCGCCGGCACTTATCATAACTTCATTTCTAATGCCGTCAACACCTCCGGCGATCACGTAATGGCATTGATCCTTACAGCTACTTAATGGCCAATAGAAATAATATTTTTTTAATCTTTGTTGATAACATGGCATTGCTCATGTAAGATAACAATGAATTAAACACACTACAGTTGTTAGATAACAATGTAATATAATGATGTTTTCTTTTCTATCTTTATAACATTGAACCAATCAGTTTCTTATTCAGACTAGTTAGTGGGAGATAGCATAATACCAAACGTAACTCTTCATAACTAACATAACTTTTTTGTCAAATAAATATTGAATAAACCCCCCCTTAATATTAGAGTGGTGTTAAGTGCAAATCAATTTTAGATAAGTGCAAATCAATTCTGTTAAGTGTAAACCAAATTTAGATAAATGTACATAAAAATTTCCGGTTTGCACATAACCATGATTTGCACATAACCATGATTTGCACGTAGTCAAAATGAGTTGCACATAAAATTACTCTAATATTATTAGCCAGTTTTAACGATCCTTCTTTCACTGGTGTATTTGTATGCTTTATTTGAGCCATTCTACTTCATGATTTTGATATTTTCAATTGAAAATATCTATCTTGAAACTTCGCTGTGTATTATCTCTAATTTAATTAACTACAGACTCATTACACTCAGCTCTCAACAAAGTGAATCCAAATTAAGATTGATATACTGATGCAACTTGAGTCGCATTAGAATTTACTTTAATTTTCCGCAGTTTTTAGTGTCGCGCACGTCTTCGTGCTTATTATTATTTTTCTTGTGTATGTATGTTTGTGCACCGTGATCGTGCTTGTTACTTGTGCTCATTGTACTTGTGCTTGTTTGCTTTGGCTTGTTGGTGTGACCAGCCAATAAGACCATGAATAAAATGGTCCGTCAAATTAGGCCACGTAATATTTTGGGCAAGCTTTGAAAAGTTTATTTTATAAATTCATATTTTATTTACTAAAATTAGAATTAAATTTTAATTTATTGAGAAGTATGAAAAGAAAAGTGATGTAGGGTAGGCTGCGGGGTGGACAAAACTATACTTTTAGGGAAGGGGTGTGGACGTGACTCTCTAGTCCAACTCTAAATGCAATGCAAACCGTCGGTGACGGAGGCAAAATAATTTGAGTAATAACAATTTCAACCCACACATTTAATTAAAGGAAATAAACAAACATTCAATTCAACAATTATTTAATGGTCTTCCTCCGCTCGGAGGGCCAAGGCTAAGCGCACGACGAATAAATCTCACCTGCAAATTATAAGTATATCGCTACTAAGTTCTATAAGTTCGTATCTAGGCCAAGCACAATAACCAATCCAATAATAATGTCAAATCACATAGACCAATACAACAAGACACTCACCAAAGTAGCGGGCTGACCGAGACACTGGAGATTTTGGATCGAATGCGTAGATCAGCGATCGTAGGTGAAACCGGAGGCGTGACGATGATGACGGTGTCTGTCCTTGGCGGAAAGTGGGGAGATCGGGCCGGAAATGGATAGATCCGGCCACTAGGAGGGAGATCCTGGCGGGCAAGGGTAGATCTTATATGTTGGGGGTCGGATCCGGGCTAGGGATGATGTACGGCGGTGGTAATAACGGATCGGGAGGCTAAAACTCTAGATCTGGACTGATCTAGGGTTTGGAGGCCGTTGGGTGGTGGATCCACGGGGGGGAGTGGGCGGCTTGGAGAAGGGAGGGGTTGGAGGATGGAGGACTGTTTGGACAACCACAAAGAGGGTGGCCGGCGGTGGGAAATGAGTAGGGGCTGGAGGTGGGGATGAGGTAAGCAGGGCCGGCGGTCCTATAGTAGTGGGGAGATGGCGGCAGAACAGGGAGGGGAAGGTGGTGGACTGGGCGGCTACAGGAAGGCAGCATGCCGACGGGTTTTGGTGGTGGTGGTGGTGGGGGGATTTGGAGGGCTGTCGGCGGCTGGACACGTGGTGTGAGGGGTGGAAAATGAAGACTTGAGGTAGGGAAGAGTTGGGGAAGAGTTGTCACTTAGGGCTCCACGGCGTCGACACCGAGGGGTGATCGTTGGATTCTGGGAATACTATCTCCAAAAACCTGCAATGATCTCAAAACCAGCCCCTACTGTCCTATTTATAAGAAAAACAAACTAGGACATCCCGCAATCAACAACTATGATTGATCAGAGGTGGGGCCCTCAAAATACATGAAAATAAATGCGAAAATACTAAAATAATATATGGTTTTGACTCGCGGCAACAATCCGGAAACTTCCGCGGAGTCGGATCGACGATCCGATGATGCCTTCCTGCACGAATATACGAATGTGGGTTCTGCCTTGCGGCGAGCCTCTCCTGGTGCACAATCTGATGGCTCCCCATCAACTCTCCCCGACTGAAAATCCTTCATCTCTGATGAATGGAGACGATCGTACTGAAGTCGAAGTCCAGGGGCGAATCGGTCGAGCTCTGTGGGTAGTATTCAAGCGTCATCTGCAGCTGGGCGGCCCTGCCAATGTACCAAGTAACGACATCGCGTCCCGTCTGTTGTGGGAACTTACTGGTGGGATCTATTCTCTGTGATGCTCTCATCGCTAATCTCTCGAGTGATGGATCCCGGTACGATCGCTGGTGTCAACAGTGGAACCACAGTAGACAAATACCCAGGTGGGTGGGTCACAGTAATGGGCGTACTGTGGTGGCTATCATGTGAAGGCGGACTATGAAAGTGGTAAAGTAACGGGAGTGGGGGTGGCTGGGTGTCTCCACTGCTCGGGACCGCATACTCGTGGGGCTCGTAGTATGACGTCAGATCCTCAAGATTAAATATTGGATGAATTCCCATGCTTGCCAGAATATCGAGCCGGTAGGCGTTTGACCAAATACGACTTATAATAGAGTAGGGGCTCATTCGCCTGACGCTTAGTTTTTTGGTAGGCCCCGAAGGGAGCCTCTCAGGGAGGACTCGCACCATTACCTTCTCGCCTACTTGAAATATTTGTTCCCGCCTTCTCTTATCTGCATGTATTTTATAATTGTCATTGCTCGTTATTATCCGTCGACGGACCGACTCATGCAACTCATGCAAACGTCGTGCAAAAGACTCAGCAGACTCACTAGGGCGCGGCTCTAAAGGGCTAGGAATGAGTTATATATACTTTCTAGGGTCATAGCCTGACACTACATGAAATGGACTCAACCCAGTAGACTTATTGACTGAACTGTTGTAGGCAAACTCTGCGACTGGAAGGTCAAGATCCCAACTACCAACATGCTCTCCTACTGGGCATCACAACAAGTTCCCTAAACTACGGTTGACCACCTCCGTCTGCCCGTCCGACTGTGGGTGATATGCCGAGGAGAACCTAAGAATAGTGTCAGTCTTGTGACATAGGGTCTTCCAATAATAGCTCATGAATCTAACATCGCGGTCTGATATGATAGATTTAGGTAGACCATGCAGTCTAAAGACGTCCCTCATAAAGATGGATGCTACATGTGAAACATTCGCCGTCTTGCAGCAAGCGATAAAATGTGTCATCTTTGAAAACCGATCGACCATCACGAAGATGGAATCGCGTCGACGTAGAGTGCGGCGAAGCCCGAGCACGAAGTCCATGCTGATGTCCTCCCAAGGGCGATGTGTGACTGGCAAAGGCGTGTATAGACCCATGTTTTGTTTTGTGCCCTTTGTCGTCTGACAGATACGGCAGTGGCGGACAATGCGAGCCACGTCCTTCTTGAAACTGGGCCAGTAGAGGCGGTCTTCCACAATGGCAGTACACTTATCCCGCCCAAAGTGCCCAGCGGCCCCGCCCGCATGCAACTCCCAAATCAGGTAATTGTGATAGGAAGTTTGGAGTATGCACAGGCGGGAGCCCCGGTATAGATATCCCTCAAAGATCTGATAGCCATCAACAGGGCCCGGGAGGTCTCGGGACAAGGCAGAATAGATCTCGCCAAAATCGGGGCATGTCGGGTAATCTAGGATCACTCTCTCAATCCCGTCCACTCGTGCGGTCATCGTCTGGAGCAAAGAGACATGGCGACTCAGAGCTTCAGCCAGCTTGTTCTCAACACCAGCTCGGTGTTTGAGAATGTAGTGAAAGCCCTGTAGGTACTCGACCCACTTGGCATGTCGGTGTCCCAACTTGCATTGCGAATTCAAATAACATAACGTCTGGTGGTCTGAATAGATAGTGTCTGCAGTAGTGTAGAGACTGGACAATCGCATAAAATTTTCGATCATAGTTCGAGTATTTTTGCCCGGCTTCGTTCATTTTCTAACTAAAGTAGGAAACTGGATGTCCCTCCTAGCTCAATAAGACACCAATACCTACACCAGAAGCGTCACACGCGACCTCGAACGCACGGCTAAAATCGAGAAGTCTCAGAACGGGGGGTCGTCGTCAATCTCTCTTTGATCTCCTCAAATGCTCTAGTGGCTGCAGGGGTCCACTGAAATTCTCCTTTCTTGAGGCAGCTCGTGAATGGGTCATGATCGTACTGAACCCCTGGACAAATCTCCTGTAGAAGGTGAAAAGCCCATGAAAACTGCGAGCCTCGTGAATATTCGCTGGTACAGGCCAGTCGCGAATAGATTTGACCTTCTCAGGGTCAACGGAAACACCAGTAGACGACACAATGAAGCCCAGAAAGTGAACCGACTCTGAGAGGAAGGAACATTTCTTTAAGTTCACATATAATTTCTCTTGGCGGAGGGTGCCAAAGAGAAGCCTCAAATGATCAAGGTGGTCGGTCTGAGTCTGGCTGTAGATCAGTATATCGTCGAAATACACTAGGGCCGCAACACCTGCGTCATAACTCTCATAAAAGCACTCGGGGAATTAGATGGCCCAAATGGCATGACCAGCCACTCATATAGACCATCCTTGGTCTTAAAGGCCGTCTTCCAATGGTCTCCCTCGCGAACTCGTATCTGATGGTACCCACTACAAAGGTCGATCTTGGAAAAGATCTGGGAACCAGACATAGTATCCAGCAAGTCATCGAGTCGCGGGATGGGGAAACAGTACTTATCGTGATTTTATTAATGACGCGGCTGTCGATGCACATACGCCAAGTACTGTCCTTCTTAGGGGTAAGAAGGGCAGGAACCGCACACGGACTCAAACTCTCACGAATAAAATGCTTCCGAAGAAGCTCGTCGACTTGCCTCTTGAGCTCAGCGTGCTCATTAGGGTGCATACGATAATGGGGCAGGTTCGAGAGGGAAGCCCCCGGGACTAGATCAATGGCATGTTGAATGTCCTGTGGAGGGGGCAGCTCATCAGGGAGCTCATCTGGCATAATATCTGCAAACTCATCTAGGAGGGGACGCACTGCTAGTGGGTGGTCAACAGGGGTGTCCTCAGATGCCTGAGTGGTAGATACAACGTAAATGATGTTCGACTCAATGTCGTCTCGCAGGAACTCACTTCGCCTCAAAATATGCAGGGGCCTCGAGGCACTCGTACTCACAGATGGCTCAACCACACCCTTGGATCTCTCCCTGGGTTGGGTTGGCATCAACGTAATCTTCCACCCTTTGTCGTAGAAGACAAACGTGTTCCAACGATCGAAACACGTGACGTCGCGATCAAAAAGCCAGGGACGGCCGAGCAGCATATGAGCGACATCCATGGAAATGACATCACACCAGACTCGGTCCTGGAAGGAAGCGATGCTAATAGACACAAGACAGCGTTGGGTAACCTGAATCGTAGTCTTATCTACCCAGACGACTCAATAGGGGTGGGGGTGAGGCTCTGCCTTCATCTGCATACTGTCAAGCCCCTTTTGGGCCACAATGTTCATACAACTTTCACTGTCGATGGACAACTTGCAGGGTCCGCCTGCACTCGGGAAGTACGTGTAAATGATGGTGGTGTGTCGTCAATCCTCATCTACACGAGAGGTGTGTAGGAGGCGCCTAATCACTCCCACCTTCAATGATCTCTCTGCATTACTCTCCCAACCTTCCTCGACAGTGGCCTTAATCTCTTCCGTAACCTCCTCATCTTCCTCTAAAGTCTGCTCCTCATCTTCAACTAGCAGGGTCCGCGTGGGACACTGCGCCGCCACGTGTCCTCTGCCAGAACATTTATAACACAGAATACCCTCAGATCGCTGGACGTCAGTGGAGACGGCCTTGCCCTTCGTGTCCGCTGAAACACGTGAGGGTGCAGCCGTGGTGGTCTGAGGCAGAGCGGGTTTCCTAAAAGTCAAGGAATCAGTCCGAGAGGGGAACTCCCTCGTGCTAGATGACCGAAGGTACTGCTCGTACTCGAGAGCGGGCTGAAATATCTGATCGACAGTCTCTAAGCGATGGGGAATCAACTCTCTTCGAATTTTAGAACGTAGACCTGCCTTAAAACGAGGGGCAATGACAAAAGGCTCCTCCGAGACGTCACTCTTGACGACTAGCTCGTCGAAGCGAGCCATATACTCAGCGACAGTAAGTGTCCCTTACCCTAAGTTCTGTAACTGCTCAAATAACTGGTCTCGGTAGGACGCGGAGAGGTACTTCTCGCTCAGCCTTTGCTTCATCTCATCCCACCTGGTGATGAGGTAATAACCATCTCGCTCCAAAACTCTCTCCACGCTAATCCAGAATACCTTAGCATGTCCGAACAACTTCATTTTTTTGAAGCGAACACAACGCTCGTCACTCATATCATACCACTCCAGTCCATGTACAAGAGCCAATCGCTGAAGGCTTTCAGATCAAGGCGACCATCGAACGAAGGGGCGTCAAGTCGAATACGACGAGTGATGTCAAAGTGGTGGCCACCTCTCTGTGGGTTGGGATAATCCTCGGGATAATCATCATGGGCGTAGTCGTATCGAGCAGCTGGGGGACCACACTCTCTCCGACCCGGGGGATAATACTCATCGCGGTGATGATCACGACGACCGTGTGGGGGTACACGATCTCTGGGGTCAGGCTGAGGCTGACGTGGCATACGATACTCATCACGTTGATGTGTAAGTCTATCAGGCGTTGGATCAAGATTTCGCCTTGCCGGCGGTGCTGGGGCTCGGTGAGGAATATCACGACGGTGGAGGTCTACTGGAGGCCGACCAACTCTCGGGTGCTGGTCGAGACGTGAGGGAGCATCAGGTTCGTCCTCAAGTGAATCATCACGCTGTGTTGGAGTGTTCCTGACATTCTCTAAGTGGTCCAAACGAAGATTCACCTCGGCAAGATCATGACGCACATCGTTGAACTAGACACCCAAGGTGTCAAAACGATCGGGGATAAGGCGTTGAAACTCAGCAAAAAGCAGCACCCAAATTCGAGCTAGCCGCTCAGTCGTCGGTGATTAACGGATCTGACATGCTTGCCCTAAATATCCTATCACTATGGAGCATGCAAATGACCTAACCTGACTCTGATACCAATTGATGTAGGGTAGGCTACGAGGTGGACAAAACTAGACTTCTAGGGAAGGGGTGTGGACGTGACTCTCTAGTCCAACGCTAAATGCAATGCAAACCGTCGGTGACGGCGGCAAAATAATTTGAGCAATAACAATTTCAACCCACGCAGTTAATTAAAGGAAATAAACAAACATTCAATTCAACAATTATTTAATGGTCTTCCTCCGCTCGGAGGGCCAAGGCTAAGCGCGCGGCGAATAAATCTCACCTGCAAATTATAAGTATATCGTTACAAAGCTCTACAAGTTCGTATCTAGGCCAAGCACAATAACCAATCCAATAGTAATGTCAAATCACATAAACCAATACAACAAGACACTCACCAAAGTAGCGGGCTGGCCGAGACACTGGAGATTTTGAATCCGGATGCGTAGATCGGCGATCGTAGGTGGAACCGGAGGCGTGACGATGATGGTGGTGGCTGTCCTCGGCGGAAAGTGGGGAGATCGGACCGGAAATGGATAGATCCGACCACTAGGAGGGAGATCCGGGCGGGGAAGGGTAGATCCAATATGTTGGGGGTCGGATCCGGGCTAGGGATGATGTACGGCGGTGGTAATAACGGATCTGGGGGGGGGGGGGCTAAAACTCTAGATCTGGACTGATCTAGGGTTTTGGGGGTCGTTGGGTGGATGGATCCACAGAGGGGAGTGGCGGCTTTGAGGTGGGAGGGGTTGGAGGATGGGGGACTGTTTGGACAGCCACAAAGAGGGTGGCCGGCGGTGGGAAATGAGTAGGACGGGTCGGCTGGAGGTCGGGATGAGGTAAGGAGGGCTGGGGGTTCTGTAGTAGTGGGGAGATGGCGGCGGAACAGGAAGGGGAAGGTGGCGGATTGGGCCTCTGCAGGAAGGTAGCAGGCCGACTGGTTTTGGTGGTCAGGGGGATTTGGAGGCTGGACAAGTGGTGTGAGGGGTGGAAAATGAAGGCTAGAGGTAGGGGAAGGATTTGGGGAAGAGAAAACAACCCAGGAGTCATCACCTAGGGCTCCACGGCGTCGGCACCGAGGGGTGATCGCTGGATTCCGGGAATACTATCTCCAAAAACCTGCAATGATCTCAAAACCAGCCCCTACTCTCCTATTTATAAGAAAAACAAACTAGGGCATCCCGCAATCAACGACTATGATTAGCTGGAGGTGGGGCTCTCAAAATACATGAAAATAAATGCGAAAATACTAAAATAATATATGGTTTTGACTCGCTGTAACAATCCGGAAACATCCGCGGAGTCGGATCGACGATCCGATCAAGCCTTCTTGCGCGAATACACGAACGTGGGTCCCGCCTTGTGGCGAACCTCTCCTGATGCACGATCTGATGGCTCCCCATCAATAAGGCATATTGCAATTCCCCTCCTTTTTGCCTTCCAATTAAATCAATTCTTTATTAAAATTCAGACCATTAAAAGCCCTGCTATAATGGTTCCCCCCTCCTTTGGAAACTGCCAGCACACCAAATTGAGGGGACATCCTGGGAAAAACGAATTAGAGAAATTTTCTTTTCTCTGTTTCAACGTCCCAGGGAGCGACCCGCCTCTTCCGCCTACCCACCGCCGCACGCCTGTGCCACGTAGAATCGCCGTCACAGTGCTCCTCCTGCCGCGCCGCCACCGCTGGAGTGTTCCTGGAGTTCCGAAGACCCCTACTCCAGTTGTCCTCCATCCAGCGAACCAACCTGCAGCCCTTTCCCGTCGGTGTCCTCCCTGCTTCCGCCATTTCAGGATCTCTTCCCCCACGCACTGAGAGTCTCCTTCCTCCGCAGAGATTACAAGACAGTTACTCCTTAGTCAGCCCTAGTCTTCCCTGTTGTTGTTCTTAAAACCGATCTAAAGGGGCCAGTCGAAATCTTCCCGCCCCCTTCCTGTTTCCGTGAAGAAGGTTGGTTCCTGTTATGAAATTGGTACCGGATCCGCGACTACGGTGGTTCGTCGCGGATCTTGCAACAGAAGATTATTTGAGCAATAAAATGACAATCAAAATTAAATCCAAACAAACACAACCAGACGACAAAATAATATACGTGGTTCGGAGATGAGCTCGTACGTCCACGGGGAGAGCACGCCGGAGAAATCCACTATAATCATTGAGATTACAAGTTACAACAGAGACCGTAAACACGGTCGAACAACAAGAGAAAAGCAAAAAACTGAAGAAGAACGTTGTCGCCGCTGCTGTCGCCGCCGATATCGCCTGGCGATATCGCTTTGTCTCCTTCCTTCTGGATCCGCCGCCTCCTGCAACTGCTGTCGCCGCCTGGATCCACCACTGCACAGCCGGCCGCCGGGATGAGCCCGGCCAGATGTCGATCCGTCTTGATCGCCCGAACGCCGCCGCCTCTCTTTTGCCGCCGGAGCCTGAAACCGCTGCCTCCGCCTGGAGTTGTCTACCGCCGCTGGACAGAACAAGAAACCGCCTGAAGCTCTCACTGCTCCCTTTAATGGCTCTCACGGATTTCACTCTCTGATTGCTTGATTCATCCGGCTAAAAAACTGCTCATATATATATATGATCAAGATCCAAAAACAATTAGGAAGAAGATCTCTAATTTAGGAGATTGTCATATTTCTCCTCATGAAGATATTCCAAATTATGAGACTCCCCCAAATTAGGAATCACAAGGCACACGGATCGCTGAGGTGGAACAATCTTAACAATATATATTCTCCTATAAATGATCTTCCTAAAATAATATTCCTAAATAAATTTAGCCCGGATTAGGAATCGAGGCCTCTCACGGATCGATGACGTGTCGCGATCCCGACGATCCGGGCACGTGGATCGCGGAGGTGTCATAATCTCAACAATCTCCACCTTGACGCCTCACACGATGAACTCCACCTCGACGCCTAACGAACGTAACTCTACCTCTAGCCTGGATCTCCCCTACCGGCGACTACGAGCCCCCTCTCCCTGGGGTCCCTGCGATCAACATGCATCAATATGAGCCAAGTCAAGACCGTTCTTGAACTTGACTCCTGTCACTGATTTCGTCCGCATGTTCGCAGCATTATTCTTCGTGCATATCTTCCGCAACTTCATGCCTCCACCTCCAGCGAACTCCCTCGATTCCTGGTAGCGCACATCGATGTGCCTTGTTCTTGCACGATAGACCGGGTCTTTTGCAAGACAACTCGCACTCTGACTTTCACTGTGCAGCTACACCGCCTTCTGAGTAATCCTGAGTTCCTTGGTGGGACTTTTGAGCCAGATGGCTCCCCCTGCGGTGTTTGGGCACTTCTGAGATGACACTCTGCCCTTCTTCTCCACGGCTGTGAAGGTTTTATCTTCGCCAATGCCCTTCCTCTGCGCGAGCTCCTTCGCCACGACTCTTGCCTTGTTCCTTCACTGGTCCTTCCTAACTTTCACCTGAGAGCGGTCTCTGCTCTCTATGGCTTTTTCATAGGAACCAGGATCTGAGGAAATAGCCTGAAAGACATATGCTACCGTGTCCTGTAGCCTGAGAGGCAGTCTGACCTCTCTCCTCGCCCTTCCACCCGCAATCGTGGTACCGATCAGTCTGTAGAGAGTACCAGAACGCTCTCCTTTCATGACAACCTGTGCGTTTCTCTTGACCTTCAAATATCCGTCGTTGTCGGTGTAAGAATACCCGGCAGCCCCCAGAGTGCCCAGAGAAATCAAGCTCTTTCTCAACTTGGGCACAAATCAAACGTTGGTGAGTGTCCTGACCACTCCGTCGAACATCTTAATCCTAATGTTATCAACTCCCAACGTCTCGCACTCTGATTCGTTAGCCATAAAAACACGACCACCTTCACATTGCCTAAAGCTGGAGAACCATTCTATGTTTGGGCACATGTGATACGAGCATCCTCTATCCATGATCCAGCAACATGTGGTCTCAAGGCTGGGTGAGACATGAAAAACGTCGGCGTCGTTCTCATCCTCAGATGCCACCACAGTCTGATGTGGCTCATGCGTCTGCTCCTTAAACTTCCTCTTCGGGCAATTATTCTTCCAGTTCCCCTCCTCCTTGCAGTAGTGACACTTAGTATTCCTGCCTTCGGACTTAAACCTAGGTCGGTCTTCCTCCTTGCCTTTTTCTCTCGATCTACCCCGGGCTGGGTCATTCCTCTTCACGAATAAGCCTTCGTCGGCTCTAGGGCTCGACTTGCTTCTCGTTTCGTTCGAGAGTAGCGTCGTCATCACTTCTTCCATCCTCAGGGTGTCCTTCCCATACAGAATCGTGGTGACCAGATGATCGAAAGACTTCGGCAATGAAGACAACAGGAGAAGAGTCTGGTCTTCCTCCTCGACCTTAATGTCCATACTACGCAACTGAGAGATAAGTTTATTAAACGCATTCATGTGATCAAGCAGCTGAATGCTTTCAGACATCCTAAGGCTGTAAAGTTGCTTCTTCACGTACAACTTGTTCGTGAGCGACTTGGACATGTACAACTCTTTCAATTTTGTCCACAGATCAGTCGTAGTCTCAGCGTCGATTATGTTATACATAACCTCATCGGCCAAGCACAACTGAATTGTGCTGATGGCCTTCAGATCTAGCTCCTCCCACTCATCGTCCTTCTTCCCGGACTTCTCCTTTCCGAGGAGAGCCTTGTGAAGACCTTGCTGGACGAGTACCGCTTTGATCCGTTTCTGCCACAGACCAAAGTCAATTTTGTCGTCGTACTTGGGGAATTCAAATTTTGTTGCCATTATTGCTCACCGGGGTCCGAAGGGTCGAACCTGGCTCTGATACCAATTGTTATGAAATTGGGACCGGATCCGCGACTACGATGGTTCGCCGCGGATCTTGCAACGGAAGATTATTTGAGCAATAAAATGACAAGCAAAATTAAATCCAAACAAACACAACCAGACGACAAAATAATATACGTGGTTCGGAGATGGACTCCTACGTCCAGGGGGAGAGCGCGTCGGAGAAATCAACTATAATCAATGAGATTACAAGTTACAACAGAAACCGTAAACACGGTCGAACAACAAGAGAAAAGCAAAAAACTGAAGAAGAACGCTGTCACCGCTGCTGTCGCCGCCGATATCGCCCTGTCTTCTTCCTCCTGGATCCGCCGTCTCCTGCAACTGCTGTCGCCGCCTGGATCGACCACTGCACAGCCGGCCGTCGGGATGAGCCCGGCCAGATGTCGATCTGTCTGGATCGCCCGAACGCCGCCGTCTCTCTTTTGCCGCCGGAGCCTGAAACCGCCGCCTCCGCCTGGAGTTGTCTGCCGCCGCTGGACAGAACAAGAAGCCGCCTGAAGCTCTCACTGCTCCCTCTAATTGCTCTCACGGATTTCACTCTCTGATTGCTTGATTCATCCTGCTAAAAAACTGCTCCTATATATAATAGGATCAAGATCCAAAAATAATTAGGAAGAAGATCTCTAATTTAGGAGATTGTCATATTTTTCCTCATGAAGATATTCCAAATTATGAGATTCCCCCAAATTAGGAATCACAAGGCACACGGATTGATGAGGTGGAACAATCTTAACAATATATATTCTTCTATAAATGATTTTTCTAAAATAATATTCCTAAATAGATTTATCCCGGATTAGGAATCGAGGCCTCACACGGATCGATGACGTGTCGCGATCCCGACGATCCGGGCACGTGGATCGCGGAGGTGTCATAATCTCAACAGGATCCACCATTCTCGAGCCTGATGTGTTCATGACCGGTATATCTCTTAACTCAGGGCTCTCTTGTTGTTTTCATAACTTTGTGCTTAAATTTGTTTGATCTTAATTTTCAGAGCTTGCCTAATTATTACTTATTCCTATTTGTCGTCAATTTGAAATTTGCCTGCCCCTGTACTTTCATTTCTCGAATTGCAAGCATGTGGATGTCGTATCTCATGTTACGGAATGCGCACAAATGTCTAGCCTTATGAGTGTATGTGAACTCTAGAACGGTTATCGCTGAATAAAACTCGTGAAAATTTGAAAAGAGTCGCTTAATTTAATTTATTTTCAAAATTTATACTTTAAAATTAATCCTGTGATTTTAAGTTACATCATATACACACTTGTCCTACGTAATCTACTGCTAAATGATAAACTTTTTTTAATTCTCCTATGAAATGAATGCCCTTCAATTTTCATTTAAAAAAAGAATTACAAGAATGTACATGTCGCAACTGTCAGAAGAAGTGGTAATGTTATTTATATACTTGTATCTCAAATTGACTAAACCCTTGCAGATGGCTAGTGCATTGCATTATATGCATGAAAGAGGGATAGCCCATATGGATGTGAAGCCTGAGAATATTTATGTGAAATGCGGTGCTTATAAACTTGGAGATTTTGGATGTGCAATCCTCACCGATCGGAGTTTACCAATCGAAGAAGGTGATTCACGCTACATGCCTCATGAAATACTCCAAGATAAATATGAGCATCTCGACAAAGTCGACATCTTCTCTTTGGGAGCAGCCATCTATGAGCTTGTTAAAGGTTCCCCGCTTCCTGAATCTGGTCCTCTGTTCTGCAACCTCAGAGAGGGCCGGATTCCTCTGCTTCCTGGATATTCTATGCAGTTTCAGAGCGTGCTGAGGGTAATTTTTCATTATAGGAGTATGCTACAATTTTCTTTTACTAACCCAGAGTAATGAAAGTCTAGGAATTCATCCTTTACCATAATCTTGTTGCATTGCTAATTCTAAATTATAATGACAGTTTTATTAACATCTTTTCTGCCATTCATCTTTGTCTTAATCAAAGAACCATTTTCTTAACCAAACATTCCCCCTAGTTATAATTTATAAAACAAAACATCTTTCTATGCGATTACTGCATGCCTTGTGAGAAAATGTAGACGTTCTGGAGACATTGTGATAATTTTACACTGCATTTCTTCTTTATAATGATCTCTACATTTAATCTAAGGTCCTTGAACCAAGTTTCATTTAATTTTTTTTGTTCTAGTCTTTTAAGTCGTGATATCTTTGGCAGCCATGTAGACAGATCTGTACTAAACTATTCCATCACTAGCTACTCGCTGACTGAGGTCTCTCATTCAATGGTATTGTTGTACCAATTAGCACCCGAGCTTCTTGAAGATGTCTAGATCTTTTATTCGATATTTTATTTTATATGTATCTTTATGTTTCTTGGAAACTGTGGTTGTAATTTTAATTATTTGAGTTTGTCATGTTCACATTGAAATTGCCGTATGTGCATCAAGTTATATTGTCTAGGTGGTGTCTCATGCCTGTTGTGAGTTCATTATATTCTAAAGTCATACATGAAATAATACCAAAGCTTCGCCCAGTTGGGCTCCATAGTTACAACTTGTAAGCTCATACTCGATGTCTTCTTGACTTCCATTGGTGCAACTTGTATTTCTACCATTATTTTCTAAGTCAACATTTTTGACATCCAAATGTCCTTCCTAAGCGGAAGCATACACTTTGTCGTGAAAATCTTAACCGCCTTTACAATGTGCCCAAATTTATATTGAATTCACCCCATCCTTTATGAAATTAGAGACTATGAATTTTTTTTACTATATGCCACAACATTTACATCTTCTCTATATTTGAGCTATTATTTATTAACTATAATTGTTATCTTTTTGGCTTTCACAATCGTTAAACCAAAAAATATTACAGGATTGTTTTTAAATGTTTGATGTTCTTGAACACTATTCCAGTCTATGATGGATTCCGATCCAGTGAGGCGGCCTTCAGCAAGAGAGATAATGGAGAATCCCATCTTTGAGAAGATGAGAAAAACTTCTTCAAGGAATGAGTAAGAACATTTTGTTCCTTTCTTAAAAAAAAAGGAACTGAAGCTGGAAAACTAATGATGTAGTGAATTATCTCTGAAGACCATTTCTTGAACCTGTAGTCATTTTAGATTTAAGTCTCAGCTCCCGTTGATGTAGAGATGAAATCGTTGCATGCCTACACGTTCCGCATTTGATTAAGGACAGCGGAGCAATAGCATGTACGCGCTCCGCACATATTAATCTTTTCATTAAAAGAAAGTTCATCCTTTAAAGTTTTCTTTATGAGCCAGCCTATTGAACTGATGTGGTTCTTTGTGTTAGGTTTAAATGCTTTCTGTAAATATGAAGATGGGGAATATGGCTGAATAATGCTGATCATTTTGTATTTCTGACTCCCAATTTTTGTATGGGTATACACTGTAGGTTAATTTGTTGTTTTACTCTTTCTGAACAGTTTTCAGTATATTTCCTTTGACAAAATAGCACTGTAGTTGGAGCTATATTTGCTAAAGATGTCTGATTCATAGAGTTCAGAGAAGAACGCTTTTGAAGGTTTTTGTAAGCTTACAAAATTTGTCTGGCAATATGTAATTTCAAAAGTAAAGGAGGTGCAACTTGTAATTATGCTAACTCTCCAGGTAAGTTTTGGTAATTAGGATAAACACAATATCTATAAAGTAAACGGAGCCTTTGTTATAACATTCATTATTTCTAAAAAAACTGGAAGATTTTTTTTAAAAAAAAGGTACAGCGTGTGCGCCCGGTGTGTGCGCTCGTGTGTGTGTGTAAATATATAATGTTATGTGTGATCAACTGATAAATGAACGGCCTTGATTTCTGCTGGATGAAAAAAAGTATCAGGAGGAGCTTTGTTATATTTGGTTTTTGTGTTGCCAAATGTATGAAAAATCCAAAAGAATCTATTTTTGGATATTTTCGGACGGTAATTTAGGATGTGATCTCACATTAATTCTTAAAATGTGTTGTGATTTGAGATATGAGTATATATATATATATATATAATAAATATATATATAAATATGCTTTGAGAGTAAACTAATTTAGAAGATGTCTGTTTTTATGAAGGGTGATGATATACACACGTCATTTCTTTTTATATGTAATTCAAGGATAAATGCAAAGTAAATTAAAAAATTATTGGAAGCTATGAACCTGTTTAGATCTTAACCTACACAAACATTATGAAATTATGCTGTCGGCATATAATTATTGCCTTTATGAATTGCAAAAAAAATTTAGTTTTGGTAGTTAATTTTTTAAAAAAATTCGTTTGTGTTTACTTGTATATATATGACATTTAAATTTGAAGATATAAATTACTCAAGAGTCAAGAGTCAAGAGTATGAATCTATGGTTGCTTCCTAGCATGCTCTTAGCTTTTGAAATAACGAGTGAAAGACACGAGGCTCTGTCGTTACGGTCAACCACAAACTTATATCCGCACGACATTATCCCAACCACAACATTGTTTTGGTGCGACAGCGCTACCGTCGCTCGCAAGCCCTTGCTTGTCGCTCATTTTTGCGCCATGCACGAGATTTGCGAGTGGCGGGGAGAACATATTTTTTATTGTAGTTTGAGGATTGTCTATATGAAAATGAAGTCACATTTTTTAAAGTAAAAAAATAGATAAATTTTTAAAATTTGAATTAATATTTTTCTTTCAATACAATATAGATTTATATGTTTTTTTTATAGATTATAATTTTCAATTGAAAATGATATTTTTAATTATAAATAGTTAGTAAATCATGAGTGTTTTTCACCGCTGCTTCTGCAGTAGTTGAGCCAAACAGACCCTAACAAATGGTCTGAGAAATTGCAATCAGGAAGTCGCGCGAATTTTCGGGAAACTTCTAATATTATTAATAATCTCTTCTCCTAACAGCAGCATCGCAACCCAAATCGGCCTTTTGCCGGTGACGATTGCTTTCTCTTTGGACGATGAAGGAAGAAGATCTTCGTCGATGCCAAATTCAAGAATGGTATCCACTCTTTAAACCCTACTCCATCCGAACCCTATTCCACCCCATCCCCGACGATTTCCGCCGCTACATCCTCGGAGAAGCCCCTACAGCCACGTCGCACGCCGACGGCGGGGACCTTCCACCTCCCTTCCGTCTCCCTCTCCCCGCCTCCGGCCTCGACCCCCTCCCTCGCTCCACCTCCACCATCGATCCTATCTCCGTCCTCGACTCCGATCCCTCCGCCTTCATCGAAGAATCCGATTCCGAATCCGACCACCGCGCCCCTTCCTTCCCAGATCTCGAGTCTTCCGTAGAGCAATCTATCGCCGCTCTCGGCGGCGCCGTCTTCCCCAAGCTTAACTGGAGCTCCCCTAAAGACGCCGCGTGGATTGCTGCCGACGGATCCCTTCGCTGCACCTCATTCGCTGAAATCTCCCTCCTCCTCCACTCGTCCGACCGCGCCGTCCACGATCTGTGCCACGCCGCCGACTCCTGCTCCGACCGCTCTTCCTCCACCAATTTCTCCTTCTTCCTCGCCCTCCGCAAGTTCTACCATGCCCTCCGCCCCGAAATGGAGTTCCGTTGCTTTGTCTGCCGGCGCCGCCTTCTCGGAATCTCTCAGAGGGAAATCACCGCGTTTTACCCTTCACTTGTTGATCGCCGGCGGGAGCTGAGGCGGTTGGTCGAGGATTTCTTCGACGAGGTCGTGTGTCCGAGGTTTGGGTTGGATGATTACACCTTCGATATATATGTGAATGGGAATGGGAAGATCAAACTGCTGGACTTCAACCCATGGGGGGCGTTCACATTGCCATTACTGTTTAGTTGGGAGGAGTTGGAGACAGAGGGGTTTGGGGAAGCCAAAGAGGTGGAGTTCAGACTAGTGGAGACTCAATGCGGAGTTCGCCCCGGTTTGAAGACCGCAGTTCCTTATGATTATTTAGATACCAGTGAAGGGAGTGGGTGGGATCAGTTTTTCAGGATGGCTGATGAGGAGTTGAAGATGCAGATGATGGAGGATGCAGAACCGGTGAAATGAGAACTCAGTTATATGGTAAGGGCTCATTTGAATTTTGGTTGCTTGAATTTAGATTGGCTTTTTGGCACTCTCCCCCCCCCCCCCCCCCCCCCCACACGCACACACACACACACACACACACACACACACACCACCACCACCATTTGAATGTTGGTTGCTTGAATTTAGATAGGCTTTTTGGCACTTTGTACCTTCAAAATATAGGGTTTTGGCATTTTGCACCTTATATTTTGTAATGGTTGTCATCTTTGTTTGACATGGTGGGAACCTGGGTTCAATTCTCACCATTGACAATTTTTATGAGATTAAAAATCGAGTCATATGACTCCTTTTTCCAAAAATGTAGGGATAAAATCATAATTTCATGTTGTAGGGTACCCTACACCTTTATATAAGCATAGGACATCATATCATAACAGGTGTATGAGCTCTAGTAAAAAAGATGTAATTAATCAGACGATCTTTATTAGTAATGCCATTATTGATTGATCTAATCTTCCCAATGGCTTTTAAATTCAATGTTATCTACAGGCCACGGTATTTCTTTTTAAGGTTGTGTGTGTGTGGGTTTAAAGGGAACCCACACATTTGGTGCACCATAAATACCCATTCATGGGTATTTATGTCTGAGCAAAATGTCAAAATGAGCATTTGGTGCTGCCCGAACCTAAATTCTCTTGAAATTCTGGCCTAGGAGTGCAATGCATCAAAAATTGGTAATTGGAGGGGGGGGGGGGGGGGTGCAAATTGCCAATTTTAAAGATTCGGGATGTGAAGTATCAAAATCTTATATTTAGGAGGTGCAAAGTGCCAAAAATTGAATTTGAATTTGTCTTAGAAAAAGTTTTCTTATATGTTAATTTTTTGACATGATAGTATATAGATAACAATCTTAGTTATTGAATGTTTTATTCAGTGTTATTTTATTGAAGTAATGCAAGTATTTGGTGTAGGAGACAATATCGATCGAGATCATACTAACTTCAATTGTCTACTGTACACGAATACAAATCTATGCTGTATTATAAAGAAAAGTACAAGGCCATCGAAATATGTTAATCATTGGCCATAGTCTTTGATTTTTATCTCTCTGGTCTTGCAAAACATTGGGGATAACATAAAATGTAAATATGGTAACTGAAGCGGCTATCCACAGAGTCCCCTTAGAGACTGTGTGCTGCGGCAATTATGTTCGATCGTCGCGCGAGGGACTATTGGGTACTGTCCTGGTCTCTGTAGCACACCACACTCATTAAACAACTACCACTGTCTGAAAGAGAATACAAGGAATGGTTGTTCTTTGCAACTGGAGAAGGCTTGAATACAACCTGAAAATAATGGCGAAAGTCGATATCATCAGAGTGGGTGGTGCGGGTTATATTTAGAAATAGTCATGTCATCGTTCTCATGGGAGATGTCTATGTTGTGGAATTTGTGAGAGCCGACCGAGTAAGCGAGAAATACTACCATGATGACATTTTTTACACAGATGTTTGTCTTTGTAAGAGAAGTGATAGCCAAATGTAGGTAGATATCACAAGTTCACAACCACAACATATAACGAAATAAATCTCTTGACTGTATTTTTTGCATTATCCTGGTGCCAGTTATCCTATAATTTATTTTATTATCTGAGAGGAATTAGTTTTTTTATGTCGACTTTAACTGATTAATCTGAGATATGTGTTTTTTTCCTAGTCTTACATTTTGGGTTTTCGACTGATTTAACCGTCATCTAGATATAAAAAAACAAAAATGTATATGTTATGTATGTAGTTATTTTAAAATGTTACTGATCCAAACAGCTAATATCTTCTATTAACATGATATTGCATAGAATATGTCAGCAAACTAAACATTCCTTACATTTTATCACTTGATTGGTAAGTAATTAGTTTTGATTTTGAACTATAAAACACATTTACAATCCCTCAAACACTCAAAATGAGTAGAAGCAAGGAACCATACTTCCATAAGCATGGTTTCATCTACAAGCCACCAAAGCCATAAACTATGTATCTTACTATTATTATTTTCCTTCGGAATGTTTATTTTGTTTACTTTGTCTTTATTTAATATGTGCTTTATTGTCATGCATTGCCTTATTTGTTACAAAATAAGGATGGTTATTCTTAGAAAGAAGCACATTTGAAGTTCATTGTTGTAATTTGTGATGTGATGGGGGTGCATTTGTAATATGTTTTTTTCGCATAGAATTGAATCAAGTGTCTTTTTCTTTTAATCGGGAAGTTGATACAGGTATACACCTTGACGAGCAAGTTACATGCACGCTCTATGATCGGTCTCTCTTTCGAGAGTCTCTTGTAGACGTGGTTACCTTTAGGGATAATATTGTATTCACAGTTTATTATGTGTTTCTTTTTTAATGTAATTTTGTTTCGTAATGGGTCTCCATCTGTATGAGGATCCCTTGGTGTGAGACGTAGGGTACCGTGGAGTTTGTATGTCTTGGCTCTCTTATGGGAGAAGGACTTTTAGAGAGATCCTACCCTCAAGAGTTGGAACGAGTGTCTCTCATTAATTGTATCATCCTTTCATTTTATATCACTAATATAAGTTCTTGCTTGCGTTAGTGATACATTGTTGCTTGTTTGTAGAAGAAGAAGCATTACTAGGAATGCCTTGGTTTTAATTACTTCTTGGTTAACATTGTTTGTGTTTACGCACTAGGCACTAATGGTGATGTTTGCTATAACTCAGAGAATGGTAACATTGTAATTAGAGCAATCTTAGGGAGGTTGCGGTTTATTGCTTTTTGAGAGCAACCAAGGAAATAATAGATTGCATTGTAATTAAAACCTAGATACAACCTTGCGAGATATACTCACACCAATCGCTTGTACATTCGTTCCCCTTAGGTATTCCTCTCTACTTGAGAGTTGCAATTTACTTGACAAGTTACTCCCTAATATCCTTCTGCTCTCCCCTTTATATGATAGGCACACTGCGGGACAATACATATTAGACTACACTAAATACGCGGCATGACTAATTGACGATAAACGAAGAGGCGGCTTCTAGTCTTCCGCAGTTGCGAGGAGGTATGATGATACAAATAGCCTTTAGTTGTTACTTGTTGGGGGATCACCATGCATATGTGTATACTCTTTGTTAGTTGTTATATCAATCTTAATGGTGAGCATCACACATACCATTTAGAGCAGGCGCCGTTTTTATACTTATTTGTTGTTGCATGTCTGGTTTTAAATTGCGTTTGTTCTTTGACTTTGATAATTGTATTGTGTGTTTCGCGAAGAACCGAAGATGCAGTGATTATGTAGTTATTCAGCTATTGACTATTGGACTTCATACTAATCATTATTTTCAATTTTCATTTTTCAATTTATAGATATGCAGTTGATTTCTCTTTTTTCCCCCTAGACTTATGGGTTTATAGTAATTTTTGAATATTGAGAGAACCTGTATTACTCCCTAATTACTCTTATGAATATTGAGAGAGCATGGTCTTTAATTGCTTTTACTTGTAGACCAGGCAGATGATGAAGATCACAGAAGGGAGACCCGGCCACGCGGTTGCGACCCGTCCGAGAAAGAAGAAGACGGGTGGGAGTCGAGGCTGAGAAGGATGATGCACTGGGAGGGAGGTTGATTTTTGGAGGGTTTGCTGATATAAATCATAGAAATTTCTAATAATTGCTAAAAATAAATAAATTGGAATTTTTTGTTAGCATTTTGATAGAATTTGCTATATATGTATCTATATATATACACATACAAGCATGTTCGAACAGGTTTCGCTCATTCTCGATGCGTCGTTGTGGGCTGCGCCCGCATCAAGGCAAGCTACGCCCGCTTCCAGGCAGGCTCCGCCTGCGTTCAAGCATGTATGCCGAAGGGCAATTTTGGAAAACGAAAAATTGCGCAAACAGACAAACAAAAAATTGCATGATAGAATTTAAATTAATTTTTATTGTCTCTTTTTTCATTAAATGTCACGAGCCTCATCTTCTTTTCTTCTTTTCTCATCTGTATCCCCCCTCTCTCTCCTTTTAAAGTGATTTGACCACACGGCACCTCTATCTTTCTCCCCTCTCCCTCTTTCCCCCTCTCTCTCATAGCTTTAAGACATCTATTTATACTCCCTTTCTTTTTCTTCATCCAATTGATGAGAAAAAAGAACATATTTGATCTAACGGTTTAGGTTTAGGTTGGTTGGTTGATAGTGATAGGGAATTCATATGTTAATTCTCCAAATGTCATCATCTTTATCACTGAATTTGTATACATATCTTTGATTATGTCAATATATGATATATTTACACCTTTCTTTTCTAAGACTCTTCATAAGATCTCTCTTGGAATTCTATCGTAAGTCTTCTCAAGATCAATAACCAACATATGTAAATCTTATTTTTTTCTCAATAGTTGTCAATGAGTCCTCAATAGATGTATAGCTTCCATGGTCGACCGCCCTAGCATGAATCCAATTTGATTCTCCAATAAAACTCTGCGAATATGGGTTGTGACCCTCCTATGAAGAGGAGAGCGAGGTGTTGGGGATACGGTATCGGGACCAAGGGGGGAGTGAGAATTGGGATTGGAAAGGAGCCGGCGTGAGATGGGCAGGTTGTGGGTTTATGTTTGTTTCCTTGGGTTTTAGTTTAACATCGGACAGTGGGTATTTTTTGAGGCCATAGCAGATGGCTTAGGATTTTTTGGTATTTTTGTGGACACATTATATGCAGGCTAATTATACTTTTTTTTTTAATGTAGTATAGATTATAAATATTATGGTGAGTCATTATTGAAGAAGCAGAATGGGTCATGAGGGACTAAATTCTCCTTATCAAGTTTTAGTGTTAATTTAATTGCAGATTATTTAAAGATGGTCATGTTTATACGAAAATGCTGTTACGAACTTACGATCGTGTATATAGAAATTAAAGACGACAATTTTTTGATATTAATTGATAATAAATTCAGTTGTATTCTGGTATGAAATGAATTCGGTAAAGTTATCATGGACAATATTATTTTTTGTCATACATAATTACTAGTACCAAATTACCAACACGTGATGTCATTCACATTCAATGCTATTAGTATTTTTTGGAAGTTGTGAAGGGCACCGCAGTTTTGGCTAGGCGTACCATACTTTTTAATTTTTCGTGTTTTTGAAAATACGTCTTGTACATGCATTTTTAGGAAAAGTGTTCAACACGAAAGTTGTAAAGCTCGACGAGATTTACAACTTTTATATTGAATACTTTTCCTAAAAATGCATGTACATTGTGTACTTTGGAAATGCGGTCAGGTTTCACGCCTATTAGAAATACGCCTTGTGCAAACATTTTTAGGAAAAGTGTTCAATCTAAAAGTTATAGATCTCATCGAGCTCTACAACTTTTGTGTTGAACATTTTTTTTCTAAAAATGCATGTACAATGTGTATTTTCAAAAAGCGTTAAAAATTAGGAAAAAAATGTGGTGTGCCTAGCCAAAACTGCGGTGGCTTTAACAACTCGTTACTTTTTTCATTTGGATAAAAGGAGACTTCCATGTGGAATTGAAAAAGAATTTTCTGCACTTCCCGCTCCTTCCATAAAAAAAAGCTGTCCGATGAGCTTTAAAAAATGGGTTCTGTTTGTTTTTTTTTTGTTATTTTGTTATTGTAAATCACAAACATTAGATTTAAGGCTGGATGATTTTGATCTTACTCCCAGAGGAGAGAATGCTACCCGTATAAAACTGGAATTGTGGATATTATCCAGTGTCACGGGCAATTGAGATATAATAGAATAACTCTAACTTGAAATTTTAATTTTGACAACTTTATTTTCATAAATTTTTTTAATGAATAAATATATAAATGGACATTATAAATTAAATTATTTTAAAATAAATCAAAAAATAATGACATTAAATTAAAAAATTGAGATAATGGAAACGTTTCGTTAAATGAAACTTTTCCCATTATAACGTTCTATTGGAGGGAATTGGAGCTTTTGAATTACAATAGTCCATTTTCATTTAAATGGTGCAGTGCGTGTATAAATATATGAGATGTGTGCGCTGGCGCGCGCACAAATATATGAAATGTTGCCCCTGCAAGACTAAAATAATATATGCTTCGACTCTCACCTCAACTCTCAAGGTAGTGGATATATGTTCTCAGTTTTGCTGCAATTATTTCATCATGTAAACTTTTTGGTAAGAAATATCCGTTAAGGGAATTATGGTAAATTAAGGCTCCATGCCAATTTGGCATGGTGGCAGAGGTCGTAAATAAATGAGTTAAAACGTCATTTGTTAAGGATCACCTAACAAACATCATCCGTTTGAACCTAAAAAGTGAGAGAAGTTCTTTAAGTGGGTGTTAACAAATGACAATTTAACCTTATGTTCATAACCGCCACTTACCGTGCCAAGTGGAGCCTTAGGGTCTTAAGGATCGTCTCATATGATCCTAGTGCATTAGTGTAGTGAACCTAGGATGAACTAAGCCATATAGTGTTGTTCGTCATCTTTACTTTCTGCACATTTTACGCTCTCGATCATATCTAAATTCTAATAGATGAATCATCGGCAGCAACTGCATAAATAAATGAGGTGGCAAATTGATGGGCATAGCGCATGCAAAATTACATCTTCGGTATGTTTTTCGAAAGCAGCTTACAAGATGGGAGCTTGTTGACAAATTTTACCTTCATTTCAACAATTGTGAGATTATTAGGGTTGAAGAGGAAGTGAATCTCAACAGCTGAGGCATAAATAAAAAACAGCAGGAAGTGGGCAGTTGCTATATGTTCAGAACTTTGATTTTCTTCGACTTTGCAAACGCGTCCCATTCGATTGGTTTTCGATCAGCGCCATCATAAACGACGTGAGTTGGGAGCTTCTTACCGAAAGAAACGAGGGTTCCACCGTCAGCCACGGCCTTGCCAACCGCCGTAGCCTGGTATCCTTCGCCAAGATTTATGCCAGCTATGGGGGAAAGTTCACTCACCAGCCTTTTCATATACCTGGATCATCAGGAAGACATGGATCAAGGATGATAAAATTATTAGGGTTAAAAGTTAGATGGTTCTCTTTCCTGTTTTATGTAATAATAATAGTAATTTGAAAATTTTACATACTGATGTTGGGCAAGTTATTTCCAGATTAAAGGAATTTAAGAAAAAACATATTTAGATTCTTTCTCTTTTGGGATTTTTCACTCTAATTTCTTTGGAACAATAATTTGAGTCAATCTCATTGGTTTATCTGGCTATTATCCTTTAGGTTTAGATATGACTTGGGGCCTAATTGTGTCCAAGTAAAAGGATTGTGGCCTATCCTACCTGCTGAGATGAGGCAGGCCTAGGAATTGGGCGGCAAGATTCGATCTCAATTTGACTCAAGCTTGGCTTGTTTACTTCAACTCTTGAGTCAATTTGAACCAAAGATCAAGTTGATTTTTGAGATATCAAGTCAAATTCTAAGTCCAATCAGCAAGCAAGCACTCCTACAAATATAGATGCAATATATGGGGTGATACTGTTATTTTATAGGGTCGTTCTGAAAGCTCTCCTTTAACTTCGCATAATTACAAAGACCTCCACTCCATGTTTCAAAATTATCAGAGCTCCCATGTAAGTTTACATTGTTGATTTTGAAAGATAGAAGGGAGGTCTATGTAATTATGCAAAGTTAGAGCTAACTCAAAATCGGTCATGTATGTGAACTAAATAGTCCCAAAAAAGAAAAGGATGAAAGGAGGAAGGAAAACTGGAGAATACAACACGTAGTGTCAGAGTACTCAAAATGGGATCCAAGTCAACACCACGTATGTGCCAGCTTAAGAAAAAACTAAACAGGAGGGGAAGACTGGTGGCTATAGCATAGCCCAAACAATTAGAATACCATTGCCTCTATTCCACATGTCAAAGATTCGATGCATCAATGGTCAATTTATTTTCAACCTTATCCCTGTTAATATTATTATACCAACATTTTTTCACCTGCATAATGGGGATTTAACCCGAAACTCTCATGTGCTATAACAATTTATTTCAAGTGAGTTCTTCAGACTAGTCAATACTTCTGCTCAAACATAATTTTATTTTCCGAAAATCAAGTATCTTGCACTGAGAGCTCACTCAACCACATGAAACTGTCATGGAAATCTCTATGCTTGACAGACATAGGCGGTGGATCTGCGGTCAAAACGAGCCTTGCGTCGCAGAGGAAGTTCCCCCTGAGAAGCACACGATGGGCTGGAGATGGAGACGTGGCCGCAGAGAAGACACACGGAGAAGACAAAGTCGGACAGTTGTAGTCAGGAAACTGTCGACACCAAGCGCACATGGAGGGTAAAACGAGTGCGTGAACCTGGAAGGGATTTCTAAAGGGCAAGGCCCTTTTGATTTGAAGGGTAGATGGCGATCAAGGTCAAGGTTGGGGAAGGATGTCGCAGCAATGGTGGAGACTGGAGGGAGATTGGCTCACATACCAAGTTGTTACAATCTCGCCGTAAAACGCCGGTAGAGTCGTCGGAGAATGTTTGGAGCTAGGGATAACGGAGGAGGAGGATGCTGTGGATCCAAAACCGTGTCTTCTTATGCCCCCAAGGTGTGCTCGGGAGGAGAGAGCTACAACAATCTCTTAACAAGACAAGGGGAAATAGAATAAACTGTTGGATACCTTCTTTGACCCAAGGGATTCATTAAATAGACTTAAAAAGGCAAAAACGTAAATAAGAAACATAAGCGTAAATAAATTCTAACACTTCGGCTTACTTAAAATTACAACATAAAAGACAATCAATAATAAAAAAGGATAATAAGAACTAAACCTGAGGCCCATAACAGAGTACCTTGAATCTTATGTTACGGGGGTTACACTAGTATAGTTGGACCTAAAGGATAGTGGGGGCATGTTGGTAATATTTGTTTGTGCGACTTGTATCCCAATATAAGAGGGGATTATTGTGTGTTTTTTCATCTTCGCATCTAGGATTTCGCAATCACAGTTTGCTTGGGTGGGGAATTAGCCCTAGATTGTATCTTGGTGTCTCTCGATCATAGTATCCTCCATGCAATCTTCTTCTTATTCTAAGAGCTTGTGAGAGGGCCAATCATTTGTGATTTTCAAGCAAACATATTTTTCATGTCCCAAAATTATGCCATTCCTGTCACATGCCTTGACAAAGTTACATGCTCATTGGTCGTGTAACACCTCTCCACTCAATTGCAGTGGCATCTTAGCGAGAATGTTACAGGGCTGCAGCCCGAGCACCCCAAAGCTTCTCCGCGCCTGTTTTTCGGCCGCAGCGCGTTGTTAAGGCCGGGTCTCGAACCCGCAACCTCCTTGATAAAGAGTCTTCAAACCACTCTTCATCACCAATTGAGCTGCAACTCATTTGGTGATGAAGAGTGGTTTGAAGACTCTTTAGCAAGGTGGTTGCGGGTTCGAGACCCCTCATCAACAACACGACGCGGCCGAGAAATGGGCGCGGAGAGGCTTTGGGGTATTTGGGTTGCAGCACGATAACATGCTCGCTAAGAGTTCACTGTGGTTGAGTGGAGAGGTGTTACAGCTCGCTCTAGTATTGTCTTCTATGTTTCAACTTTTTGCAGTGACCCACAATCTGACAATTGGCATAGTTTAGCCTATACTATTTTATTTTGTGATGTGACAAATTTGAAGTGTGAAATATAGGTTTCACAACAATGCACATTCAGTTGTCAATTTAAAATGAAAAAAAAGTGTGTTACTGTCTAAATTTTAATTGGGATTTCAAAACATGCTAATAAAGAGCATACCATGTCTTTGTGTAGCTCAAAGGAACAATTATATCCCCACCAAGAGCCTTCAACTCTTCAATTGTTTCGGGGTTTCCAGGTTTGTCGTCAATAATACTAATACTCCGAAGTTTTCGCTCCTTTGCCAATTGAATCAAAGATTCCCCACGTCACTATCTCCATGATTGAGTACCAATGTTCCTCCTTTTGATTCGTTCCATAAAAATCCATTGTTAGAAGTAGTTAAAAAAATATCATTAAATTACTATCTTTATCATTTATAGATGAAATGAGAAATATGTAATATGATGGTTTGACATGAAGTACAAAAAAGGGTTGAATACGGGTTTATTGTGACACAACAATGTAACAGAAAGTTATGTTGTACTTGAATCTTGAAATCTAGTTTGAATAGATTTTCATTCCAAGTTGTGATAGAAAAGGAAATCAAATATATTGCCTCAAAAATATTATAGTGCAATATACCTATAAACTATTTATTGTAAAATTGCAACCTCCCCTTCCCATGAAATAGTTTCATAATTGGGCAGATACTATTTCACATGTACCTTTTGGAAGTTTGATTCTAGTGCATCCTAATTTATTTTTTCAATTTTAAGGAATGGAAAAAGGCTGAAAGGATAACAAAAGTTCTATCTGGTTACTCTATTTTGGAAACTGATATTTCTTCTTTTCTAACAAGATTTTGATGTGAATATTATCAGGTATGAATAAGAATTTCATTCCAAGTTGTGATAGATAAGGAAAACAAATATAATTGCCTCAGAAATATTATAGCGCAATACCTTTAAACTAACTGTTTTAAAATTGCAGCCTCTCCTCTCATTAAATAGTTTCAGAATTGGGCAGATATTATTTCACATGCACCTTTTGGAAATTTGATTTTAGTGTATCCTAATTTCTTTTTAATTTCAAGGAATGGGTCAAAAAGATTGAAAGGAGAACAACAGTTTCATTTGGTTAGTCTCTTTTCGGAAACTGGTATTTCTTCGTTTACAACAAGATTTTACTATGACCATTATTAGGCATATTTGAGGCTTTAAAAACCAAATCAAACCATCAGTCGACCAGACAATGAATTGTCTCCCAGTTGGTCCGATCCATCTAAAAAACCGCCTCACTTGACCATATGGAACCAGTAAACACTCGATCGAACCGCTAGATCAGAGAACTGCCTCAATTTCAAGTGGTTAAGTGGTTCTCAATTGAATTGTTGAACTGCAATCAAATGGACAATTGAGGTTTATAAATACTACTGGTATTACATAGTTATTTTGTATTTGACACTCATCATTGCTTTTAAACTTCTACTATTTCTCGTTGTCATCGTTCACAGTTCGCTTATTTGCCAGTTCTCGATGTCTCTCCAAGTTACATCGTTCCGTTGTCTCCACTCTCGCATCTTCATTTATAGCTCTTCTTTCTTTCCATAATCATCTCAGTCTCTATCTCCACTCTTCCAGAAGTCCCTTCTCCGTCTCCTTTATGATTTAGTATTTATATTTCAAATAATAAGTATGGATGTGCCCCACGCAAAAATATGTTTCCTTTGTCTCCTCTATCTCTCCTCGATCTCTTTCACCTTCTCTTTTCATTTAGACATTTAATTACTCATCTCTTTTAGTTTGTTTTATTCTACACCTTTGTAAGTTTATCGATTTATAATTTAGTGAGAATAATAAATCATTAACTTTATTCAATATTTTAGTGTTTATTACCGAATTACTAATTACTCGTTTGGATCTCCACATCATTTAAGTACGGTTGGCTGGCAGACCAATCTAGTGCATCTGGATGGATCGGCAACATAGATTACGTTTTTATTTTCTCATCTCTTTTATTAGGCAACTTGACTTAGTCCATTTTTGTTATATTATTATTTTATTGCATTTCCAATAATTTGAGAAATTTGTTAGCTTATGTTTTGGTTGGCACTAATGCTAGTTTGAAGACTTGAGACCTAATGAGAATTAATTCCTTCCTTGCAAAAGAAGAAAGTATGATCATAATCTTCCACCTTACCTTCTTGGTTGTTATTCATAAGCCCTATAACCACCAGCCATCAAGGTTTCCTCCAGCGGAGGGCAATCAAAGCTTATAGTGTCAGCCACCCTCAACGGTTGGCCACCACCACTGTCAAATGGGAGTCAACACTGATGTAGTGGTAGTACAGACACGGGGAAATTATTACTAAATGCAATTTTAAATGTAAATTCGTGTAGTGACATGAAAGAGTGGTCCGCTTAAAATTGCAACATGTAAATTAATTATTATAAATAAACAATAGTGACACTGAGCGGCAACAACTAATTTAATAAAGGAGAAACATTTATCAATTTTCACAAGCGATAGAGACGCTAATAATTCATGCGATCACAGAATACGCCATGCAAATTTAACAGACGAACGAACTACTAGCACGAAAAGAAAACAACCCACACAGTACAAGTTTTACTAAAATAACAACAATAACATGACAATAACTTTATACATACCACAAGTTGCATACGTAGGCGGTGGCGAAGGCATTTGTTGGCAAGCATCCAAGGTCACGACGATGTCGGGGTAGCTGATCTGAAGTGGGTCCACGACATGAGGGGTTTAGGGATGATGGAATTAGGGGTCGAAGAGGCTCTGTGGGAGGAAGAAGACCAACGGGTGAGGGAATAGAGGTTTGGGAGTGACAGAAATAGGGGGAAACAAAGAACTGGAGTAGGGAAAATAGGATTTCTAGAGGGCTGGAGGGCTGAGCGGGGAGAGTGAAGATTGGGCGGCGGGGTTTGACTGGAGTGGTGGGAGTATCAGGACAGGAGGAGGCCGGCGGGGAGTTGAGGGAGGCGGAGATGGGGATGGGTGGCGACACGGTAGGCTACAGCGGTCGGACCGAGTTTGGTAGGTTGGGGCTTAGGGAACTAGGAAGGAGGAAGAACGGAGTATCCCGGCAAAAGGCGGG